>APFE031187069.1:0-12012 GCA_000404065.3 Pinus taeda
AATAACTCTCTACTGAGATATTTTGTACCCTATTTTGTATATATATCCCCTCAGATAACGCATTGAGGGTCGGTTGTAATGTAATTCTTTCTGAAGAGCTCTATTGTATTCTGGAGACATTTTTGATAATACAAATTGCTGATGGAGATTTCTGGTTCTCATGCTGTCTGGAGATGGATATGAATAGCTTTGTTTAGTTGCAGAATTCCTGTGTCATTTGCTGAAGTAATAAGTTTCTCTTAACTGTGTATGTGTTTTTTGTGTATTCCATAATTCCTATGTTTCCATAATCTTAGCAAGTAGAGAAAAAGAATAGCCTAGGATTTGTTGTGAAACACCATATGTTCAATCTCTATTTCTAAATATGTTTTCTTCTGGATTAGCCATGGATATGAATTCTTGATTGCTCATGTCTAAACTAATTCTGTCATAGTGAAAATTGTTTAATAATTCTTAACTGCTCTTAAGCAACAATTTCATTTTACTCTGTTAGCATAGTGAAAGATTCTTAGCTGCCTTTCACTCACTAATTCCATAATTCCATCAAAAATCTGATAAGATTGCTTCACACATGACTATCTGGCTCTGCAGCAATATTTTGTCTTTATAAATCTACTTTCAACAGCACACATACCTCAACTCCATTGCCCAATGGAACAAACTGTCCTATAATTTGTATCTCAGTTCTATCTGAATTCACCAACCCACCAAATTCAAACAAAACAGTACACCATAACTAGCCTAAAAACATTCATCAACAAAACTAAACTATAAAGAGAGAGCCCTCTCTGGTTGCAGGTAGGCTAGAACCTGTAGCTAAAAGATTGGTCAGTGGTTACCTCGGTCGTATTCCCTTTAGGAAGCAGGGAACAACGTGAGTGATAACAACTTCCACGAACCACCTGACCATAGATTGGGCTGAACCAAATATTTCTTTAAATGAATCACCCCCGTGCCATATTCCAAGCATGAATGTGGGACTTAGAACAAAACCAATTAGGGCTTCCTCAAGATTTACCATATATCCCACCAAGGGATTCCTAGGTTCAACCCCTCATCAATACAACCAAGCGGTACTGTAATCCCCACTAGATCACTAAGACCGTAACAAGCATGGATGCCTCTGGATCTATCCACCTAAACCGTGAGGAATTTGTCCATCTCAACCTCTCAGAGTTACCGTGTATCCCACCATTACTGGTCAAGGGATTCTTAGGCCTACGAGGTCACCACCCTTGGGGCTTTACCATGTATCCCATCATTAGCGGTCAAGGGATTCCTAGGCCCAATCAAGGGTATTCACCTTTGAGTTTTACCGTGTATCCCTCCATTACTAGTCAAGGAATTTGTAGGCTCAATTGAAGTGTTCACAACTAGTGTTTACCATGTATCATATCCCGAGATTCCTAGGCCTTATGAATAATCTTGAGACCTCTGCGCTCAGCTTCAAATCCATCCAACAATCAAGCTCAATCAAATACAAGAGAACCCACCACACTATGGCTATTCGAAAATTATAAGGCAAGGCTGAAAATCACTTTCACCCTTGGAAAAACCCATGCCAATGACAACAAGAGAACCAAATACACACATTCATATGCCATGTATGCCACATCTATCAAGAAAATGGCACATGCAAATGTTATGGCCCATGCCTACTCTAGAAATCTCTTTGGGTGTAGTTTTTTATGGCCTGAGGTTAAATGTTATGTGTTTTTTATGGCCCATTGTCGATATTAGGTTAAATTTGACTAAGTCTAATTTTGATAAGATAATTGATGGGTTTATAGTTGAATTAAAGACCACATGTTTTCTTACACCATGATATTTGTGCTACTGGACTTGTCAACTTTATTGTAAGTTGTGTAGTAACCCATTTATTCATTGTAATGAACTCATTGAGTATATTGTAAATTTTGTAACTGGCAATCCATGGTATTTCTTGTAATAAAATTATCAACTATATTGTAAGTTGGGTGGTAACTCACTAACTATAATATAAACAATTGCTACGACTCAATCAATTTTAACCTATTTTTTATGCCTAGAGGCACTCTCCACGCAGGGACATACAAATGAATGTAAAAATAAAATATAATATAAATAAATAAATTTAATAATTATATTTTATTTTTAATCATTATTAATAGTTAAACTAGCCTGGATCCATCTTAACGTTGGATCTATCAAGCATCGAGAAGGATAAAATCTCTCGAGGTGCAAACATTTCCTCAAGTTTTTCACTTAGAAAAGTGGTTTGCACCTTGAGATATTAAATCCTTCTCAACGCTTGATAGATATAGAGTTAAGATGGATCTAGGTTGGTTCTAATCAACAATGCTAATCTTGAATTTTTTTTAAGTCAAAATTTCAATCGATAATCACCTTTGTAACATCATCCAAGATGAAAATGTATTAAAATGATGTTGTAATTGTATTGTTAAAATTATTTATTAGATATTTCATAAAATAGTTAAAAATATTCTCTCTCTCTCTCTCTCTCTCTCCACACACCACGCACATATATAATTTATTAATTAATAATAAAATATCAAACATTATTAATAAAAAAAAAATATAAATTTAATAAATAAGATATAAAAATAATAAAAAAATTAAGATACACAACTATTTCTCACCAATGTTGTTGGATATCTTTCTAATTCTATGTTAACAAGTGTTCAATTCAGATCCCACACTATGAGGTGCACTATTTTACACTAATGTGTTTACTAGGGATGCCATCAACAAATATGGAGAAGAATCACTTGGGTTTCGCTGTGAGGCTTGCTTTGGAAAAAATAATAAATATGATAAATAAATGTTAAAGGGGACTTAATTCATTGGTACCACTCCCTACCAACAAGATTCCATATCAATCAATTCACCACCATTTTTGTCAAGTTCAAGTGGTTTCTTCATCTCCAAGATAGCAAGACAAAAAGTGAGTAATCTATCATTATGTTGCGTAAGAGGAGACCAATTGTGCATCCACTCTTGCCTTTCTTTGACCATATGGCCCAGGGCCTAATACATGCCCAAACCCTCGCCATTTGACATTGCATGGAGTAGGGTGACTGTGTAGGAGACACATTAGGTGGCTCCCTACTCATATTAAAGAAATAAGCCTCCTTGTAAATCAAGACAATGTTGCAATTATCCCATTTACCAATTTTATGTCCCTAAATAGTGATATGTAAGGGCAGACTCATATATATTAGAGTGTTGTATGTTGCTTTTTGTAGCTTGGGAGGTACACCAAGCCTTGAGGATCAAGGGTTTGGAGGAAGGACCTCTACAAGTGGATTTGTGGGCTTGAAACCAAAGTTTGGGGTTTTGCACCCATCGATGTTTCAGACAAAACCATGGAGAAAATTGGACATGTGATGGATGGAGATGATAGAGGATGTTGAGATGAATCCAACACAATGAAAATCATCGAAATCCGACATGTAGAAATTGAAATATGAATTTTTGAAGTTTAGTGTGGGTGAAGAAGCCTATCAGTTAAGGTCAGCTTAGCTTGGAGGTTCCCTTTAGGGTTGTTCGTTGGCACCCACATAAAAGCTATAAAAAGAAGAGAAGTGTGAGGACATTTCACACATCCAAGGTGCAATCCACATCAAAGAAGTGCTCTGAAATAGGGAAACAAAGGAGGCAAATAGGATGCAATTGTTTGAGCACGAGTTTTGAGGGAGGACACTTTTGCTGAATGTGTGGATTTCTGAGCAGAAAAGCTACAAATCTAAGACACCTTGCATGAAGGCAAGAAGGATGGTTTTAGGGTTTTTCATCTCTTGAAAAAGTGTGAGTTTCCTTGCAAGTCTAGCCGCAGTCAAAAGGTATGTTTTGTGCATGTTTTCTGTGTGGGTTATTTCTGTTCATGAGGTCACAGTGAGGTGTTTCTACAGCTCTATGGGGGGGGCAATAATTGAGAGGGTTGAGAGGCCTAGGGGATCCTTCTAACCCAATCGAAACTATCTCAAGGGACAACGCAGTTGGATAGAGCCTTTCTCCATGTGTTAGGTTTGTTTCATGAGTATTTGTATGGGCATTGTGGTGTTTGATCTTAGTGTTGTTGAGTATCTTGTGGAGATTCCTAAGGCCTACAACAACACCTTGGATTCCTAGGAAACAACAGTGAAAGGAAGTGACCAGATTGGGGAAGGATACACAATGTTTGGGGCAGTGGTTTAGGGTTGGTGTGTGCCCTAATCAGTCTAGTATATGCACATAAATCGAGGTGAAGAAGGAAGTTGCAAATGTCACCTTGTTGATGGATGGATGCTAGTGAATGAAGGTCCTATGAGAGGACATGTTGAGATGTTTGTTGGCAGCCGAGAGGAGGGTTTCCTAGGTGTGAGGATGCCCTAGCCAGAGGTAGATGCTACAACAAGGATTGATCACTTGTGGTCTGTTGGAGGGTAGCGTGAGAGTGGACCAAGTGTGGATATTGGATTGGATATTATGGTTTGTTGGAGGACAATGTAATAATGCCCAATTTGGAGCCCAGTGTGCGCCATCTTCATGGAATTAGGTGGTTTCTAGAGTGGAAGTTGTTGAGATCAAGGTTTGATGAGCCAGAGGAGCAGTTGAGAAACCCATGTTCATTATGGGAGATGGACATATTACGGTTATAGGTGGAAGTCCTTCGTGCCATATGTTGGTCTTCATTGGAGCAGCACAAGAAGACCATAGTGGGCTAAAGTCCCTAAGTAGTTGAGGAGCAGCAGTGGGCAGATTGAGAGTTGCTCACAAACGGAGTTGTGAACAACTCAACAAGAGTCTCGATATGTTGTGCCCTTGATGGACTAAGACACAACTAGTGAGAAGATTTGATAGTCGAGGTTCAATGACCAAATGGACTTGGATATTTGATAGATATAGTGTTGTAGATTGGAAGCCAAAGGACCAGACATGTATAAGGTACGACTGAGAGGAGCTAAGAGATCATGTGACAACCAAATGGTAAAAGTATCTTGTTGAGGGTAGATTGGTTGTTGATGGATTGACACCAAGCCCCAATTTTGTATTCTTTCACTAGTGGATAATTGAGGGCCATTATCTCTGTACAGGAGCCCTAGACTGTTGTATTATTTAGTTTGATTAATATAATGAAGTCGGGTTGAAAATTGTAAAACGTTGTATATATTTTGTGCATTAATAGATTTACTTTTGTTTATATTTCGTTGTGCAAAGTAGTTTGATTGTGATTCTTGGTTTAGTAGCATCAATGATTTAAGATTCCATCCCAAACACCGAGGTCATGGAAAAACAACATGGTATCAGAGTGTGTCTAAGCGACTTTGTGGGACAGTAATTGAGAGTGTGCACAATGAAGAAACTCAGAGGGAGTTGTGGGTGTCTATATCATGGAGTAGAGGGTTCAACTAAAGACATGGAGATGTGGTCTTCACAAATTACATGACGAGATGGACTAGGACTTCTGGTAGATCGGTGGTGAACTATGTGTGGAAGTTTGTAGATAATGGACTTCCTATGTCTTTTCATGGATGGTTGGGACAACTCGAGGACATCTTTGGCTTGGATGAGATTAGGTTGATCAAGATGGATTCATGTGATGGACTACAGATTGGCACGCTAGAGTCTTCATTGGATCGTGATGTTGCATATCCGAGATTGGAGGGATTTGCATGAGTGGTATTTGATCCATGAGGATGAGTGCTTGTAGAACTGAGCCAATGGAGATCGTGTAGGCTCAGAGGGAGTCTAGCCTCAGAGGAAGAAGCCATATGGAGGTTTCGGATCTTTAGGTTCATATGTGATGAGGTAGAGGCACTACTGAGATTGTCGGGGTCATTCTACATATCATGTTGCAATGATGGACACCATATGAGCTAATGTCATCACATGATGATGGTTACTTCCTATCCTTAGAAGTACCTCCCTCGCTAAGAGGGAGTGTTGATTTTTGTAGCTTGGGAGGTACTTCAAGCCTTGAGGATCAAGTGTTTGGAGGAAGGAGCTCTACAAGTGGATTTGTGGGCTTGAAACCCAAGCTTGGGGTTTTCCACCCATTGATGTTTGGGACAAAACCATGGAGAAAATTGGATATGTGATGGGTGTAGATGACAGAGGACGTTGAGAGGAATTGAATGCAACGAAAATCATCGAAATCCAACATGTAGAAATGGAGATATGAATTTTTGAAGTATAGTGTGGGTGAAGAAGCCTACTAGTTATGGCCAGCTTAGTTTGGAGGTGCCCTTTAGGGTTGTTCATTGGCACCCACATAAAGGATATAAAAAGAGGATAAGTGTGAGGACATTTCACACATCCAAGGTGCAATCCACATCAAATAAGAGTTCTGAAATAGGGTAGTGAAGGAGGTAGCTACGATGCAAGTGTTGGAGCACGAGTTTTGAGGGAGGACATTTATGTTTAAGGTGCATTTTTATGAGCAGCAAAGCCACAACTCTAAGACACCTTGCATGAAGGAAATAAGGATGGTTTTAGGGTTTTTCATCACTTGAAGAAGTGTGAGTTTCCTTGCAAGTCCAACCACAGTCAAAAGGTATGTTATGTGCATGTTTTCTGTGTGGGTTATTTCTGTTCATGAGGCCGCAATGAGATGTTGCTACAACTATGTGTGGGGGCAACATTCGATAGGGCCGAGATGCCTAGGGGAGCCTCCTAACCCAATAGATGCTATGTCAAGGGACAATGCAGTTAGACAAATCCTTTCTCCATGTGTTAGGGTTGTTTCATGAGTACTAGTATGGGCAGATTTGTGGTGTTTGATCCGAGTATTTTTTAGTGTCTTGTGGAGATTCCTAAGGCCTACAACAACACCTTGGATATTGAGGAAACAACAACAAAAGGAAGCGGCCAAATTGGAGAAGGATACACAATGTTTAGGGCAGTGGTTTAGGGTTGGTGTGTGCCATAACCAATCTAGTGTATGCATAGAAATTGTGGTCAAGAAGGCAACAATGGGGAGTTACAGATGTCACCTTGTTGATGGATGGATGCTAGTGAACGAGGGTCCTAGGAGAGGACATGTTGAGAAGTTTTTTGGCAGCCAAGAGGAGGGTTTCGTAAGTGTGAGGATGCCCTAGCAAAAGGTAGATGCTACAACAAGGATTGGTAGCCCGTGGTCCATTGGAGGGCAAAGTGAGAGTGGACCAAGTGTGGATATTGGTATGGTTTGTTGGAGGACAATGTGATAGTGCCTAAGTTGGATCCCAATGTGCACCAACTTCATGGACTTAGGCAGTTGCTAGAGTGGCAGTTGTTGAGCTCAAGGTTTGATGAGCCAGAGGATCAGTTGAACAACCCTAGATTTGTGTGTGTAGAAGGATTTGGACAACAGATGATGGGCAGTTCTCCTAGCCCATGTTCATTGTGAGAGATGGACATCTTGCAGTGATAGGTGGCATCCCTCCGTGCCCTATGTTGGTCTTCATTGGAGAAACACAAGAAGACCATAGTGGGCTCAAGTCCCTGAGTAGATGAAGAGTAGCAATGCACAGATTGAGAGTTGTTCACAAACGAAGTTTTGAACAACTCGACAGGAGTCTTGATGTGTTGTGCCCTTGATGGACTAAGACACAACTAGTGAGAAAATTTGATACCTGAGGTTTAGTGACCTAATGGACTTGAATCATTGATAGAGGCAATGGTGTAGATCAAGAGTCAAAGGATCGTGCATGTACAAGGTATGACCGAGAGGAGCTAAGAGAGCATGTGACAGCCAGATGGTCAGAGTATCTTATTGAGGGTAGATTGGTTGTCGATGGATTGACACCAAGCCCCAATTTTGTATTCTTGTACTAGTGGATAATTGAGGGCTATTGTCCCTCATATGACAGCCCTACACTGTTGTATTATTTAGTTTGATTAATATAATGAATTTGGGTTGAAAATTGTAAAAATTTGTATATATTTTGTGCACTAGTAGATTTACTATTGCTTATATTCCGTTGTGCAAAGTAGTTTCATTGTGATTCTTGGTTTGGTAGTGTCAATGATTTAAGATTCTATCCCAGACACCACGATCGTGTAAAACAACATTATCAATACATGAGAAATATTTAGCAAGCTCCTTTTTAAATTAGGTATCATTTCACACTTTCCAAGGGAAAAAAACATATTTCAGCACGAAGAAACCAACAATCTAGAACTCTATAGTGCATGGGAGTGTATCTCTTAGGAGAGAAATGCTAAGTCATGAATGCTTGTAGGGAGAAGCAACATAATGGCTTAGTCCAACCCCAAGCATGGTCGGCAAGGTGAAAAAATCAAAATGTTGAGAATGCAACAAGATGATGGAGCTTAGTGAAAAGAAGTCGCCTTCACTAAGTGGGCTCGCTGGGCAAGTTTTGGCGCAAAGTCTATTTTTAGACTATGTCTATTTTTAGACATATGGATCATGGTCTATGAGTTGCAGGATGATGTTTATGGATGATTGGTCATGTTGGTAAAAATAGATGGACTTATATTTTTAGACAACAACGGAGGTACCGTCAGTCTAAATATAGAACAGTCGAATATTATTAGCCCTTAATAATATTTGGACTATAAACATTATCTTATTCTCTTGGAGCACTTCAGTTCGTGCTACAGATGTGGCGCATGCAGCTGCCATAAGGAAATACGTGGTTCCTATGGGTTAACTTGAGCTATTTCATAGAGGAATTCAGTGATTGAGTTATGTGGAGTTGGATCAGGAGTTGATGGAGTTGTGTTCAGTTTGACTTAGTTGAAGTAGTTGTAGTTAGTCTAAATGGAAAATAGACTAATTTTGAGTGGTGTGAATTAGTTATTAATTAATTCACTAATTATTAACTCATAAAGAAACTAAAGAATACATCAGTTAACTCAGTGCATGGACAGTTCAATGGAGACAAGTGTTAGAGGTGAGTATAAGGGCAAGACAGCTGTCAGTTGTGACTATAGTTGTGCATGTGATTTGCACAATCAGTGGGATTGAGTTGCCAATGAGGATTGCGTAGTGTTACACAAGGGAAACACGTGAATGGATCAGCCATTCTCAGTATTATCTATGCAGGATTGCGCAGTGGAGGCAGGCAAGCAGTGGAGGTGATTTGAACCAGCGATTGTTTCAGATCTATGTTGTATTGTGTGTAGCAGTGGAGCTAGTATTGTACTATGTATTGTTACATGATCTCTGTTAGCGCTCAAATCTACCTTAGGCTGAAATAAAGTAAAACTCAAGGCTACATCAAACCACGCTCAGCCTCGTAGCTAGCCCTACGAGGACAGGAGAGGGCTCTCTCCGGGTCAATATCGGCTAAAGATGATCAATGAGGCTCGAGATGACTAAATTGATAACTAATTTTAGGCTAGGTATGAAGTACAAGGACTTTGAAATTGATTTTTTGAGGTTTTGTTGAATTCAAGGGAAAGGCAATTTTGGGTGCGGGGATGAGGCACAGCTTTTGCAGAGGTCTACCTGGGGCAAGATAGGTGATTGTTTTGATGCCTTTAAAGTGATTGAATGGATAGATCTGATTGGTGAGAGGTTAAGGAGAGCAAGAAACTTTCAAGGATTCTCCCTAAACAGATGAAAACATGGAAAATTAAACAAATTTAAGGGCAGAGCATAGCAAATTTATGGATTCTACATTAACACTTCATTTGTTCAATTGCAGAATATTAAAGAAGGAAAATGGTACACATAAACAACTTACAAGTACTGAAAGAAACACACCATCAACACATAGAGCGACATGAATCCCAAATAGTGCTAAAAAACCCTGGTCTTTCCTTTGCAAAAAATGCAGATAAAATATGTACAATAGTGTATCAAACTATTCCCAAGAGTCCAACCTCTCCAATCTCTGAAAATGATTGAGAAATTACATCATATAGACCATCCTAACCCATTTCCTTGCCTCTAGGGGTCGATCTCATCATTCTAAGAGCTGTTTGAACTAATTCTAAACAAGGAACTGAAATCTAGGTAGTCAAACAACTTACTCCTATATGCTAGGAAACTGATTCATTCATTAACTTTTTGTTATTTTGTGAATGAATCATCTAGAATAGGTAAAAGTGAGTCCAAAATAACATAATGTTTCATTAATTACATCAAGAGGAGTAAAAATCACATCACAAGTCAAAACTGGTCAATCTGGCTTCATTTCCTGAGCTGAGGATGAAAATTGTGTCAAAAACGCCTATGTGCCGTGTGCCTGAGCCCTATGCGATGCGCGCCTTTCCACCTATTTTTGGGGCACTTCCCGGCATCCAAATTGAGCTCAGGTTGGCTTGTTGGAAAGCCCTGGATGTCTACTTTCCAACCCAAGTGGAATTTTCCAATTTGGTGTCCATTTGCCCCTCCAAAAGTGCATTTTCCCGGAGGTACTTCCTGCTGGTGCAAAAGGTGGCAGAAAGGTGATTTTCATGGAGTTTTTGAACCTTTTGGTCACCAAGAACTTGATGAAATGCTTTGGCAATAGCTGAGCATGTATAATTCATCATGAGAAATCCAAAACTACAAGCCATTTGTGATTTGGATCTCCCGATCTTATGGGTCATGCGCGGCGCGCTACGAGTTGAGCCAAAAAACCTGTTTTGCAAGCCAAAAATTTCAAAATGACAAAATTTTCTTCGAATTTGCTCAAATTCGGAGTGAAGACCCTCTATCATGTATTGTGCCCTGCCAATGAAGCCTCGGCCAAAATTTGGAGTGGATCGGGATTTTTCCACCGTTTTAGTGTCTTCCTGGTGCATGCAGTTCATTGATGGAATCTCTATCTTGGTTGTATGATGTGTTGTTGTCCGCCTCCATGGTATTGAAAGTCTATGCCAGGTGTATGTTTGATTTGTTGAAAATTAGGAATGAAGGCTTGATGTCTTTGTCTTCAAGTGCAAAATATGCCAAAGGGAAATGAGGAAGAAAACAACCTTGGTAACACACTGTTTCCAAACCCTACAACACTTTTTATATTGAAAAAGGAGGGTTTTCCAACTTGGATTTCTACGACAAATATATCATGAACCCATTACATTAACCTTTCAAAAACCAAGCACAAGTAGTTAATATGAGCCTACCTACAAGTTTGTGCAGAGAGAAGGCAATTTGATGCCTTTCCAAGCAAATTTCGGGTTTAAAACCTAGTGCGCCGCGCGCCTCACCCACCATGCCGCGTGCCTCTGATGCACCGTGCACGTGTAATTTTACACTGCATTTTTGTGCTTGATGTGCCCCGCGCCTTACCCAATGCGCCGCGCGCACCCAGCTACATAGTGCATTTTACAGGAGGCCTTTGGAGGCCTTCCCGATGTCAAAATCAGGTGCAGGATAGCTCGTTGGAAAGGTATTTGAGTCTAATTTCCAACCCAATTAGAATTTTTTAATTTTGAAATAATTTTCCTTGTCAAAAATCAAATCTCCCAAGGCTGGTCAAAGTGTGCCAAATGAGGCTGCCTCAAGGCAGAGTGCTGTTGCAGTCAACTTTTGAATGCCTTCCTTAACTCCAAATTGAGCTCTTGATAGTTCATTGGAAAGATAATTTTGTATAGTTATCCTTTGAATCATCAAGAAATTTATTTGGCCAACCAAGCTAGGATAAAACTTGATTTTCCCAAGGTCACTTCAGAGGTGCATCAATTCTCGCGAGGTGATTGTATTTTTGACATTTCTCTAAAACCATGACACCTGTGTAAAAAGTGAAGGAGGGTTTTCTTTCTTGGCTGGGTGTGGACAAAAACCTCTCTTAGGTTTTCAAAATTCATCTTTTATTTCTCTGAAACATCTTTTGAGTGAAACTTGTCCTGATGTGTGAAACAAGGAATTTTGTCGAAATGAAGCGAAATGAAGGGGATAAGGGGCTTCTAAATTCTTGGGGAAGTTTTGGGAAGTAGGGAGGGATGTTAGGAAGCAAGGGAAAGTGGAATTTCATATATCGAGTGAGGGGTAGGGGTCCGAAAGGGCAAAACACAGGTTCAACCTAGAAAATTGCCAGGTTGTAGCAAGAAACTAGGGTTTGTGCAAAAATGAGGAATTTGGGGGATCTCAGTGAT
>APFE031187069.1:17534-29822 GCA_000404065.3 Pinus taeda
GGTTGCTCATCCTCTGAGCAACTAGTCCAGCTCCTTGTATTTCATTGCTTTAATCGCCAGCCTCACATCCCAGGCTTCTGAAGTAGTATCCTCCTCACTGTCATGCAATCCAGCCTTCCTTTCCACCTCTTCCCACTGCTTATGCTCTTATTCTTCTATGCCTCCTTCTAACAATCCCAAAAGAAAAGGTGGACTTAGCTTGAGGCCTATCCAGCTGGCCTGGAGGTTCTGCATAGACTTCTTGTAGAGAGGCACTCGTGCCAAGGCCTCCCTCATTCTAGTTGGAGTGTGATATTCCCTGATTTTGAGGCTGTGGGACAATGTGTTCCACCTACGGGTGCAAGCATGAACACAATTGTCCCCTAATGATCTCTCCATATCCTCGAAGTGTGCTATGACCTGAGCCTGCCGATCTATGTACTCTAATAAAGCCTGAGAGTTGGTTGCTAGGTGCTGGTGAGCAGATATCAATGCTGTGGGGTCCCCTGGCTCTGCTCTAATCAGTAGTGGTTCATGTAGTTCTCGGTCCATGACATTTCTGACCTCTGCCGCTCTCTTTTCTTCATGTTTAACCATGAGGTCATTTCCATCAGCTGCATGTCCCCTATTGCTGTGTTGGGATCCCACGATGTTATGTTTGGAAGGGCTAAATTATGAAGGTAAAACTTTGAAAGCTTAGCCTTATCTTCCGATGAACTGTTGTTACATAAATCCATGAACTGTTGGGGGTTTTGGATTTGGGAGATACCCCTTTGTGCCAATGTGTTGATTTGGAATTGCAGCCACTGATCCCTTAGGTATAGGCCATAGGATTTGGCCAACTACCTACATTGCAGAGCTTCCATTGCCCAACTGGCCATGCAGGCCAGTTGTGCCTCCTTTTCTTGCATCTGCTATTTTAGAGATTGTATCTCTATGCCTGCCTGCAATTCCCTTTCCTGTAGTTTCTGGTTTAGCTCCTCAAGATCAACTTGCATTCCTTCTTTCTCTTGAGGTTCTGTTGTGGTGTGCTTGGCTGCTGTGTCCTCCTCTTTCCACTGTCCTTGTAGCTGTAGCTGCTGTCTAAGCATCTCATTCTCTTCTCTTAACTTGGCCTGTTGGGAGCTTTCCATATGCCGTACTTTTACCAACTCCCTTTGTGTTTCCTTGAGCCTTTCCTCTAGAGGCCCTATATCTACTACCCCCTTGGATTTAGCGATCCTCATCCAAGTGTGGGTTCGTACTCTTTCTTCCTCTTGTGCTAGAAATAGTGGCACTGTGAATTTTTGAGGAATAATTTGCCGGCCTCCAAAAAGTTATAATAAGAGCCCAGGGTGGGCTGGGGGCTTGGTTCCATGATGACATCGGTCTTCTCCTCCTCTTGTGGTGACTTGGCTTCTCTTTCCTCCATCTGCTCAGTTTCTTTTAGCCTAGCCAAAGTTTCCTATAGAACAGCCTTGACATCCTGTAGAGAGGCTTCCGAGTTCAATTTCTCCGTCCTTTCCCTCCATGAAGATGTTTTCGGGCTCCCCCACTCATAAGTAATGGATGTCTTGGAGGGGGACCTATCCCTTGGTGTGGTAGGGGTATCCACAATTGTGACTGGCTCTTTTGATGGAGGATGGGGTCTGCCAGTCTTAATCCTCACACTCCTTCTTGCTTTAAAATACAGAGGAGTCTCCCTCTTTCGTTTTTCCTTTGGCTTGGGAGAGGTACTTAGGGTGGCCAGCACAACTGCTGCCTCCCTAGCTAGAATTTCGGCTGATTTCTCCTTCTGCTGTCCTTTTTCCGGACTTCCTGTAGAAAGTCATGTAGTGGCTAGAATCTGGCTTCCTGTAGAAGTCGTTTTTAAACTTCCTATAGAAATAACCTTCTGGTTTCGTGTAGAAGTAGATGGCACTGTTTTAGCCTGCTTGGCTGAGGGTGCTTTTTCCTTTAGCTTGGCTAAGGCTGCCTTAGGGGTGCCCTCACTGGCTTGGACTTTCTCAGTCCTTTCTACCTTGCTCTATAGTCTTTTCTCCCTAGGTGTTGGTGTAATTTTACCACCCCCTGTTTTGGCAGCTTGGCCTTTTTCTTGTGTTCCTTTATGTTATTTCTTTGGTGTTTTTCCCGGGGTTTCTTGTCCTTTAGCTTTCTTCTCTGCCTGAGTGTGCTCCTTCTCCTCGCTACTGGAGGAAGTGAGCTCCTCGGCCAAAATTCGGATGTCATCATCCTTAGACATATTCCGAAAAATGTCCCAGGAGAGAAGGACAGTGTAAGTGTGGAGTGCATCTTCCACGAGGAGCTTGATAAGCCCATGATGGGCTAGCTGGTCTGGTGTCCCCTCTCTCAGTTTGGTGGCACACTGAATCATGGATTGTAGGAGGAAGTAAGGAATGCTCAAATTTTGTTCTGAGGGTAGGTCCATTTGGTGCCTGAGTTCTGTGAGCAACCGAAAATGATAGCCATACACGATGCTAAATCGCCCCTCACACGTAATATACTTCATAATTTGGAGGTTGAATTCATTCCAGAATGGTTGTAGGCTACTTCTTCGAACTCCATTCTTGTCCTCTGAAAATTGTTTGCCTCGCAAGAAGAACTCTTTTTTAGCTTTCTGACCCAATTTTCTCTCCTCCTTATCCCAGGGTACCCCCATCGGTAGATCAGTTACTCTGCTAATGAGCTATGGGGTGAGTCTGAGGGTCAATCCTCTGAAGTTGACAATGGCCAATGTCTTTGACTTCGACTTCAGGGACTTTAGGAATTCTTCTGTAATTTCATCAGTGTGACCTTGAAGCTTGTCACAGAATGACATCCAGTGTGCACGGGAAAACAAGTCCACCACCTCAGGGGTTTCCCGTAATTTCTTGTAGTCCGAAGGTTATTTTCTAATGAACCCTCCCGGCATGGTAAAAACTCTGTTTTTGTTGTTCTGAACTTGCCTGCTCATATACAGAAGGAGGACTTCGGGATTTCTCTACACAGAGCACAGAGCTACGTCTCCATTATACACACAGTCATATAAAATTCACAATTTTTCACCAGTGAGCCTTGACAGTGTCTCAATTTTTCTATATGAGGGATTTTAATTCAAGACCTGTGGAGAAAATCTCGCTTGCAAACCACGAAGACAATTTCAGGCAGCGATAAGAAAATGGCTTTTGAATTCACAGATAGACTTGCATTCACATTTTCCCTATCCCCTCAACACATTGAATTCACCACCTTTTGAATTATTTGCATGGGAAAGTTATGTTCAGGCCTACCTCACTAAGAATTGCCACCCTCAACGTGAATAGTCCAAGCTTCTTCGTATGCTGAGTTTCATGTAGCGCAACTTCCTATAGAAATCATTCACGGCTTCTGGAGGACGTTACGGTGGTTCTGAACGAGTCTGAGCAGCAACAGGATGTTGGAACAGATCGAGAACTCGGGCTAACAACTTGTAGAGGAGGAGGATGCGTACTCGGCTGCAAAATGGTTGTGAGTGTAAATGACTGCAGTGTATCATAAGTTATTCGACCGGCCGATTTTGAATTGCTATAGAATTCATGGCGTGGGGATGAGCTATCCCGGTCAATCCTTTGGCAGACGTCACAACCATCATTCCTCGGTGTGTCCCTGACCACCGAATCCTTCCCTCCGCATTCACCGCCGCCATTCCTGTCATACTGCCGCTTCTCCCCGATTGGACACTTCCCACGTGTCAATTGCCCGTCTTTTCGACATAACCAAGCCCATTCGGATCCTATGAGGTCGCTTGACTGGTTGTGGTGGCCAATTGAATGGCTATCAGACTTGTTCAATGTGTCCATTCTCACAATCATGCACATTTAGAGTATAGCTTATGTAATTTGACGAAATAAGGTTAGGCACTTACCTGTGTAGCCATGGACGTGGTTTTTTTCAGGTTTCGGGATGAGGAATGCTAGATCTGCTTGCTGCTTCTTCGTGCATGGGTGCTGGAGCTCCTCTTCATTGGTTGTTGCTGGCTACGAGACCTTGAGACCCGATTTCCTGGTGGTCAATGCTGCATGCATCGGCTTCATGAGTTGTTAGTGTCTCCATGGTATGTGCTCCAGCCGGATCAGCTGCTACAGGATTCCTATAGGACATCCCGTAGCCGTTTCTCCTCCTGGGGTGCATGCTGAAATAACTGAGTCGTGTTCACAGGTGAATAGTCCTGAGGTCACCTAGACAGGTAAAGTGTGCGAGCCTCTGCATGCTTTATTTCCCACTTAAAAAACAATTTTTTTTTATCTGAGAAAATAGGGTTCTGGTATGACTGTGCAGGTATATTCGACCAGATGGCAGCCATGGTGGTGAAAGGAGTTGAAACAAGTGGAGGATGGAAGAAAAGAGTGGTTGCATGCCTCCTCAATCGATTCAAGCTTCAAATCCTTCTCCATAATCGATTCTGGCCCGCCCAAAGGCTCTATAGGAGGTTTCCTGTAGAAATACAGAACTTGCTGTAGAAACGCCTGTAGCTTCCTGTAGAAGGCCCAAAACTTCTTGTAGAAGGCCCAATCTCAACCTGAATGTGACCAAATCCTAAGAGAGGTGAGTGGCCATGGAGGGAGTGTCTGAAGGGATGTCCTGGAGCCTAGTACGGACTCCTGTCCTCGTTTTGTGTGCCCCTCGTTTCCTACAAAGTATTCACTACAACCTGCAATTTTTCATAAAGATTAGGCCTGTTTTCTTTTTCTTTTATTTTTTTTATTTTTTTCTTTTTTGAAAACAACTAGGGTGCCTCATAGAGGTTTTCACCCTAATTGCCTGCCTTGGGCGCATCCAAGGGAAGTTTTCACCCAAGGATCTTATTCTCTCTTTATTTTTCTTTTTTTTTTCCAAACCATTGACCGCCTCATGGAGGTTCCCAATCAATGAGCCAATCTAAGGCACCTCCGAGGAGGTTTTCACCTTAGTTTTTCTTCTTATTTCCATTTTTTCATTTTTTTTCTACCCTACCCTACTTGAAAAACAAAATCATTCTCAAGTATAAGAATACTTCCAATGGAGCCATGTGCACATCCAGATTAGAGAAAAAATGATGTGGAGGCTCAAAATGCATGCTTTGATAGCTATCCAGATTTCAGAGACCAAATGATTTGACTTTGAAGGGATTAGGCATAGCTAAAGAAGAGAGTACTGCTGCAACTTAGTGACCGCCTGAAACCATATCTCAATAGAGCTCTGATATCCTTGGTCCTTTTGCTGATATGGATCATTCTCCATATCTTCTTCTATCATGACCTTCACATCTTCCTCTTTTTGCTGATTTTTCTCTTGAATACATGGAGGATTTGATGGTAACCATGAGGGAAATCTCTCGATCTCTGATTTTGATATCTTCTCTTCATCAAGTGCAGCCCATGGTTCTTTGATCTCTTCTTTTGAATCTTCTTTTGCTAGATGTGGTCCTCCAATGCTTTCAAGATAATCTCTTTTTTGCAATACTCTTCCTGAGCTATGGTGAAGATCATTGAGCTCAAGAGGAGTCATTTGGACATGTTGTGCCTCAGTTTTGCAATTGGATTGAGCTACTCCATTGTATGGTTTTGGGAATGGTGGTATGGGTAGTTGAGTGGGGGTGTATGTTTGAGATGGATGTGGATGGGGTTGTGGTTGGACAGGTGGTGGAGGAAAATGAGCAGGAGGAGAGTTGTACTGGGGACTCCACCTTTGATGAGGTGCATTCCACCGAGGTTGTGGTTGAGCATAGGAGTGAAACAAATGAGCAGCTGGTTGGGCATAATATGGATATGTGAAGGAACAAGGAGGAGGTGTGAACCAGGAAGGATGAGCAGGGGGACCCCAAGAAGGCATGGAAGTGGCTTGATAAGGGTCGTAATAGGTCTGGGATGTCCCTTGCATTTCCTGCTGGTAGGGTATGGGTCCAAATGGCCTCCTTTGGTTCATATAATAGAGTGGTTTAGTGACTCCTTTGGCTCTTTGATATGCAGCTTTAAGTCCAGGAAAGGAAGGGCACTGATTCGTAGGATGGTATTCTTCACAGACGGAACACACTTCTATGGAGTGTAATGGACATTCATTCCTAGGATGCTTTCTAGTGCACCTAGGACAAAAGATGATCAAAGCCCTCTTGGCTTCCTCTTGATTCCTTTGGATCTGCAAGGTATCTGGTTGTATGGCAAGAAACTGCCTCACCTCGCTCTTGAAATCTTCCATCTGATTTACAAATTCGTTTTTGGATAAGCTACTGCTCCCACCACTTCTGCTTGTAGCCATTTGCTCCAGAGGAATGTTTTCTTCTTCTTCTTCCCTTGAGGTCTTCAAATATGTCTTGTTGTCCACCTAAAGGTTATTTAATCACAACCATCAAATAAGAGAGAAGGTTGGTTGTGTGAAGTAGTGGGAGTGTTGTGCAATCATTTTTCTGACTTATCTCTACTCCTACAAGGCATGAAAGAAAATCTTTTTGGTTGATTTTTGTTTTTTTTTCTACTTGTACCTACAAAACTGAAATAGATTGAACTGCAACTAATTATCTTGTTGAAATGAAAATGCGGAATTGAAATGAAAACAGGAAAGGACTAATCTATTTTGCTCAAATGAAATTGTAGGAACGAAATGCTAAGCTACGCTTGCAGAATGGAAATTGCGGAATTGAAATGCTAATCTATGAAAGCAGGAAATGTCTACTCTACTTTTGCGGAAATGAAATTGCAGAATGGAAATGAAATAAACTACTTAGAAGAAGGTTGTAGTAGAAAATAGAAGAAAAGCAGCAATCACCAATACTCTGATGCTTCCCTGGCAACGACGCCAAAAATATGGTGGGCTCCATATTGTTAGGACTCCACTATGTATCATTTTTGCTATATACTTTGGCACCATTCTACTCTTATAACCATGATTAAAAAGAATTCCATTATCATTTTCATCTACTTTATCCCAAGGTATATAAAAACCTCTTCTTTATTATATGTTTAATCTGTTTTACATTTAATTCCATATTATTCTTATATTTTATCATTAATTGAAGTGTATCGTTGCTAACACAAGTCCAAAGATTGCAGATAAGTTATATGCGTTGTTAGGAACAAGCGGCCGTTGCTGAAACAGCTGACTCAGTTGCTGAAATAGCCGTCAAGCACGCAAATTCCGTCATGCGTAATTTGCGATTCTGCAAGAACTTTTTGTGGAATAGTAGCAGCAGCATGAAGACACGGTTACCTAGATTATCCTGAAGATAGCATTCTTGTTGTCTCTGTTGTAACAATATCTTTTTTATGAAGAACATAATACTCCTGTTTTGGGAAACAGAACAAATTTGAGATAGCGTAGATTCTCTCTCATGTAAATTGTAAAAGATGTCTCCTCTTTAAAAAGAGGAGACATCATCATTAGAAGGGGTCAGTTGTTGTAAAGCTACAGGAGAATATTGTGTGAGAACTGGAGCTAGTCTCCATCTGTAATATATCAGTTACTTTGACAAATGAATAAATTCTTCCTTTGAGCGTTCCAATTTAGTTCTTTCCCCCGGGGAATCTTGTGAGAGGGAAAGGGCCCGCCTTCCTCACAAGATTCACCCTTTGGTTCCTGTAATTTGTTTAATTCTTTGTGTGTTTGCACTTCACTTTAATTCTGTTGTTGGACACTAGTTACACAGTTTAGTAATACTCTGTTTCCTTAACGCTGCATGTATTGAATGCCTTCACTCTTGGAAGTTGAGAAATCCATTTCTATTGATTGTATGAATGAACGATGTTGGGAGGTAGGTGCTGAAGATTCCTGCATAAAGGAATAAGGTCCTGCTCTCATTAATTGCTTTCCTTTGCCTGCAGTGTGATTAGAAACAAGAGAACAAGTGCTGAAGGTTCCTGTTCATAGGAATAGGGTCTTGATCTCTTGAAGTTACTTTTCCTACAGTGTGATTAAGTGTCAGGCATCAGGTGCTGAAGTTCCTAACTAAGGAATAGGGTCCTGTTCCTGCTGTGGTTGATTGATTTCTTTCCTTGCAGATTGATCTTCCTTTGTTTGGATTGTAACTGCAACAGAGAAATTATTTCTGCTATAACCTAATTGACTTCAGCTTTGATTAAGTAGAGTGTGAATCAGTAGATTGGTGAGATTAATAATTGCGTGTTCTTTATTTTACTACAACATTGTTTCTGCTTTTGAAATTGAGCATATCCAGTGCGTGATTATCTTTGAAATAAAGAGACTTCCTCGGGTTGACAATTTATGTGGAGCTTAAATTGTGAAAGCAATTAAAGCGACCAACATTTTGGCGCCGTTGCCGGGGAAGGTAATTATAGATTTAAAAAGCATTAATCTTTTCTTTTTAAATGTGCAGATTGTATGAGAGGACGCAGAAACCAGAAGAAAACTAACCCCACAGGTGGCCAAGGCAAAGGAAGGGGAGGAAGAAAAACTTTTATTGACGAGATTGTATCAAGGGCTGAATCATCACAGAGATTAAGTTCTCGAAGACCAAAACTTCAGCACTCCCCTCAATCAGATTACAAAACAGAGGAAGTTGTGGGTCCTGAAAATATAGAAGAACCAGCAGTCAGTGCTGGAGAGTCAGAGGAAAGTGTTAGTAGATCAGCAGAGTACATTGAGGAAATAATAGAAAGCGTTGGACGACCAGTAGAAAACATCGAAGAGCCAATAGAAGATCTTGACGATCGAGCAAGTGCAGTAGGAGAGCCAACAATGGAAGGAAACAATGATGGTTTCTTTGGTGGAGGACGTGTAGATCCTGAAGAAGAGAGAAGGGATGAAAATTCCCTCTCTACCTTGGGATTTCCTATTAGTGATCTCCCTGCAGGAACAATGAAAAATATTCCATTGTCTGCTTTACCTAACTTTCATGGTTTATCCTTTGAGGATCCGGATGAATTTCTTTTTGAATTTGATATATTATGCAGAAGTTATGATTATGTTACTAATGCTCAAAAGTTGAAACTGTTTCCAGCCACCTTAAAAGGGAATGCTTTAAGATGGTTCATGAGCCTTGGAAGTCAGGTAATCACAAAATGGGAGCAGATGAAACAAAAATTTCTTCTTAAATATCAAGACTACTGCCGGACGAGAGAAAAGAAGGATGAACTATTCAATATGGCACAAAAGCCGGATGAGAGTCTGGAGGACTACATAGAAAGGCTGCAGTACAACACACAGAGATTTGATCATCTGGATATAAGTAAGGAAATTCGCAAAACAATATTACTTAGAGGTTTAAGGGATGATTGTTTAAATATGTTAAACATGCTTGCCAAGGGAGATATATCTAAGGAATCATATGATGAGATTTTTGAACTTGCTAAGAGGTGCTCTAGGGGAGCTGCAAGAAACAGAACAAGAGATTCCACCTATTCAAGAGTGCAGAAATCAGCCAATGGAGGAGCAACAAGAGATGAAATAGGTAATTTACTTGAAGAATTTAAAGCTAAGATGTTAAGTTCTTTTGCTTCACAAATTGACACTTTGCAGGTTAAGAAGAAGCAGGCCGAAGCAGAAGTAACTCTGGCTGTCTTTTGCCCGAAGTGCAGAGACAAACATCCACTAAGGGAATGCCCAATGGATAAAATACCAATCTGTACCATTTGTGAGAAAGATCATGAGACAAAACAATGTCCATCTCTACCAGGAATAAAAGCAGCATTGCAGCCAATGGAAGAAGAAGGTGAAGCACTTTACCTGCTAACTCAAAGAAGACAATGGCAACCAAAAGGACAAGGTATGAACTCTAGTATGCCATTTAATCGTTGGAACAATTATTCTACTTTTGGCCAAACAAATTACCCTCCCTTCAACCAAATGCAATACCCACCCTTCAATCAAATGAATTTTGCACCCATGCAACAAATGCAAAACCCTCCCTTTGTCGATCCTTCAATGTGGACTCCTTGGCCTCCACAGCAGCCATCTTTTTTCAACCCTTGGAATTCAAATTGGAGAAGTCAACCACTCCCGTATCCAAATCAATTGCCTCAATTCCAACAAACACTCCCTCTACCATCAAATGCTCTGCCAAATAACCAAATGAGACCCAGCTACCTGTGCAACCAAATCCTAACCCCAATAATAAAGTTGTGCAAGTCATTGATATTCAGAATCAGTCTATATTTCCTACTATGCAATGTAATGATATTCATCTGAGATCTGGAAAAATAGTAGAGCCTATTATTGATGGCATAACTTCTTCTGATTCGGATAAAAACAAAACTGAGAAACATAAAGAAGCACAACCACCTCCTAACAAGAATGTTGAAATGACAGAACCACCATTCCCCGAGCGTTTGGTTTTAACCAGAACAGCTGAAACACCTGATTTTAATCTTCTAGGGGAATTGCAAAACTTGTATGTTAAAATTCCACTTTTACAAGCATTAAAAGATGTACCAATTTATGCCAGAACATTAAGGGATATTTGTGTTAAGAAACTTGGTAGGAAAACCAAGGACCCCCTTACAGTACATGTGATGGGAGACTTGTCTGCATTAATGTCCGGAAAATCCCCTCCTGTGAAATATGGTGATCCCGGCCATCCTACAGTCACGGTTCAGATTGGTAAAACAATGATTCCCCAAGTTCTGGTAGATTTAGGTGCTGCAATTAATATAATGACTCTTGAAACTTCACAATTGTTGCAGCTGAATAACACAATTAGAGATACACCCACCATTTTAGAGTTGGCTGACCATTCTACAATTAAACCTGAAGGAGTTGTTGAGGATCTACTTATTTCAGTTGAATCCTGGAAATAACCAGCTGATTTCGTTGTATTGCAGACTAAAACAAAGCTGGGGGGACATCCCCTAATTCTAGGAAGACCATGGCTGGCCACAGCTGATGCTTTTATCAGTTGCAAATCCGGTTCAATGACGATTTCTAATGGTTATGAAACAAAACAGCTTACTCTTTACCCTCAGGCTACACCAGTAGTTAATAATGATGATTCTATATGGATGGATTATGATGATAATGTTGTTCAGCCTATTCTAACTATTGGGCAAGCTTTAACTCTTAAAGACAATACAAAGGATGAGATAATTAATAATTTTATTTGTGAACCTTCTTCTGTCATTGCTGAAACACACAATCAATTAACTGCAATTTTTGAAACTGATGCACAAGAAAAGATTGAATCTGAAGATTCATCTCAGACTTTAACCACAATCTCATCTAAAAGCATAACAATTGAAATTGAACCCGACAAGACATTAAACATAAATCCTGACTTAACAGATGTTCAAACACAACAATTAATAAAGTTATTGCATGAATATAAGGAGGCATTTGCATGGGATTACACGGATATGAAAGGTATTTCTTCTGAATTATGTACTCATCGAATTTACATTAAAGAAGGATGCCGACCTGTTTGTCAACCCCAAAGACGAATGAACCCTAATTTACGAGAAATTGTTAAGGAAGAACTTCAAAAATTGCTTAATGCAGGATTTATATATCCTATATCTGACAGTGAATGGGTTTCCCCATTAGTAATTGTCCCCAAGAAAAACGGGAAATGGAGAGTATGTGTTGACTACAGAGCTTTAAAAAAAGCTACTCAAAAGGATCACTTTCCTTTACCCTTCATTGATCAGGTGTTGGACAGTCTGGCAGGGAAGAAATTCCTTTCTTTTCTGGATGGATTCAGTGGGTATAATCAGATAAGAATTGCACCCCAAGACCAAGACAAGACCACCTTCACCAGCCCCTGGGGAACTTTTGCCTATAGAGTTCTTCCATTCGGGCTATGTAATGCACCAGCAACTTTTCAAAGAGCTGTTATAGGAATTTTTTCTGATATGCTGAATGATTCTATGGAAATATTTATGGATGATTTTACTCCTTATGGTGTGTCTTTTGAAGATGCATTACAAAACCTTGAGAAAGTACTTAAAAGATGTATACAAGCTCACCTCTCCCTAAGTACTGAAAAATGCCATATGATGATAAGCGAAGGAATAGTGCTTGGACATTTTATTTCATCTCAAGGTACTCAGGTAGATCCATCTAAAATATTGGTCATTCAGAATCTTTTTGTTCCTAAAACTCAAACTGATGTGAGAAGCTTTCTAGGGCATGCTGGATACTACAGAAGATTTATTAAAGATTTCTCTAAAATAGCTTCTCCATTATTTGTCTTACTTATGAAAAATGCTGAATTTAAGTGGACTAATTCTTGTCAGAAAGCTTTTGAAGAACTCAAGCATCAGTTGTCTACTGCTCCTATTTTGAGGGGGCCTGATTGGAATCTTCCGTTTCACATATCTTCTGATGCTTCAGACATTGCAATTGGAGCTGTTTTGGGACAAGAGGAAAATCATCTTCCCTATGCTATATACT
>APFE031187070.1:0-61421 GCA_000404065.3 Pinus taeda
GAAATATTATATTTGAAAAAGTTCTAGTAGAGATAAATAATGAAAGTACAAATACTACTATCTTGAGATTTCATATGAAATTGATATCTCTCATGTGCATGCAACAAAGCTAGCAAAAGTTCATAACTAATACATCCCAACAATCCTTGCAAGAATATTATATTTTCCACTTCAAGGGTTGAGAGGGTTAATGGGGCCTTTGTAAGCCGATGTGGTTGTTTAGGGTTAAATTACCATTTAAATATGACTTTAGCATGCTTGGTTATGGGAATGTTCACAACAACCATAATTGGAACCACACTTTCTCTCTATGCACTTCTAAGATACAACCATACAAATTATATGCTTTTATCTCCCAAACCACCATAGTGTGCATGTTCATGTTTCAATTCCCCCTTTGCTATATTCCTCTTCCACCAATGCAATGCATTGCTATTAATGTTCTTCTCACTTTTGAAGACATAAAACACTCCTCTAGTAAAACTAACCATAAAGGTTATCACTAGAATTTGAAATCCAAACCTTATTGGTGCATTAAATATGCACTCTTGGCAACCACAGTTATGAACAAAATCTATCCTTCACCATACTTTTCTAAGGCTCACTTAAGAAACTTCAACATATATGTATCAATAATACATACAAACCTTAAAAATCCTATAATGGAGTGAGACCTCTAGAGGACAGCCATTGGCAACTCTCCAAAAATAATTGAAGCACAATTGCAATAATCTGATCAATGAGATGAGCTTCATTAACACAACTATTTATTCAAATTGACAAGTGTTTTCATGAAACATTTCCTTATCATAGATAAACCCTAGTTGATGGCATCTCTCTTATGCTTCTTATTGATCTTGGTAAGTTACCATGTAAAAAGGATATTCCAATATATGCAAGAAAATCACATGGCAAAACAATTTGGCAAAGTTTTGACACAATTTTCACACTTAGATGTACCTCTTTTCTAACAATAATGTAACAACCCTTCACAAGTCACATTTCAAAATGTTACATTAAACATTAGAATAAAATGCCTAAAGTACATATTTAAGACCTTCTCATGTCTAAAATTGTTCTCTTCTTATTGTAAAAAAATCACAAATTTCAAACTACATCATATTGTGGTCACATCATATAATTAAGACATGTTAAAATGATAAAACATCCAAATTACATGAAGAAATGTAGAGCAAACCCAACAACAACAATGTACTCACATAGAGGATGTTTAAATAGATGTAAAAAGATGTTATTCAATAAACAATAAATATGACGTTTACATCATATTTATGAGTTGCAATTATTGGCTAATACTACATATAACTAAGTTTGGTTCTGTAAATAAGTGCCCCGCAGACTGGCGTGGATTTTAACAATCCCTAAACTACAATACTACATTACAAATATCAATAATAAGTTTTTGAAACATTCATTTTCAGGACTTAAACCATCACTATAATCCATTCTTAAGAAAGCTAAAGATCTTCTAAGGATATTCACATGAATAGTACAGGGAAAATTCATATGTAAAATTTAGAAAGCAAAGAAAAAGCCTTGCTTTCTTTAAATTTTGATTTTTACGTGGCATCTTAAAACATAATTACTAATTAAATAAGTTGTTTCATCTTAAACATAATTACTAATTAAATCTTTGAGATGGATTAACATTATTAAAACTTACCGGCATAAAAGATTGGGAATATATTTAAAAAATTAAAAAATACTTAAAAATTGTATCAAGTAAATTAAAATAGGCATGCATTTTGAAATAGTTTATTGTTAACCACTTAATAGTACACGTTAAAGATAAGTTTTTTCAAATTATGTAAAACAATGACACATTAAATTTTTAGGAAATGTAAAGGGTGAAATCAAATGATGATAGCTAATCAAATTATATAAATATTATATATTTAATTTTATTTAAGATCTAAATCATTTTAGTTCCAAGGGTTAGTTCAATCGGTCAAGTCAAGGCCTCGCCAATGGGAGGTCACAGGGTCGAAACCCGAAAGCTCTTGGGGTCAGGTCAGTAAATAGGTCGAGGGGTGTGACCCCCTTCGGGTGGGGTCCACCCTAGCATTGTTCAATCCTAGACGTAGCGGACCCACTGACCATGGGTATCCATGAACCAATGGTGAAAAGTTGAAAATAATTAATATTATTTTGTATTAATGAATAAATGGTTACACAAGTTGTAACGTATCTCCTTAGTTTAGGATTTGTTCCTAGAATTTAGGAGTTTGGTTGCAACTTCCCGATGTACTTAATGATGTAATTACTCATTTGATGAATGTAGAGTGTACGAAGAGAGTTCTCTTTGTTTGAGTGCAGTCTCCAGGTGCAGTACTCGCCTGTGAGCTGCAACTCCTTTTTCAATTCAAGTCTGATTTTTATCTTGGTATCAAAGCACAAAGTAGGGACAACCTTAATTTTTTTTAGGATGCATCATTGATTACAGAACTGTAGTGGCAGTAGTGTATATAGAAGCATTCGTAGAATCAGGTGGACTACAATAACACCTGAAGCACAGGTCTCATATGACTAGTCATCTTTGAGCGAAAGAAGGGTTGGCGCGGTTTCGTCGTGAACAGTCGCGCCATTTTTGAGCGGGAAGAAGGGTTGGTGCGATTTATTAAGGAACAGTTGTGCCATTTGGTGCGGTTTTGAAAGTGATAGTCGCGCCAGTGTGCTAGAAATTTCTATTGGCGCAGAATTGAGAGTGATAATCGTGCCAATTTCGTAAGACACATCGATTTTGTTTTCGGCGCGGATCTTTCGCTGTCAAGGAGCGCTAGCCTCTTTCTCTTTGGAAAATCTGTAATTTTTTGCGGATCGACCTTGCCCGGTGGTGGCACTTTGAAATTCAGATCTGCTCGGTGGCAGCAGATCGGATTTTCCCAGTGGTGGCGCATTGGAGTTCCTGATCTGTTCGGTGGCAGCAGGTTGGATTTTCCCAGTGGTGGCGCATTGGAGTTCCTGATCTGTTCGCTGGCAGCAGATCAGATTTGCCTGGTGGTGGTGCATTGGAGTTCTTGATCTGTTTGGTGGTAGCAGATAGGAATTGCCCGGTGGTGGCTCATTGAAGGTACAATTTTTTTTTCTCAGCAAAACAGAGGTTCGAATTTGGTATGTGGTGATTTTTTTTTAGTGTGTCCTGAAAGTGTTCAGTTGGATAGACTTATTCATAAGAGGATTTGAAATTTTATCAGTCCAACATGAATAATAGTATAGAATCGTATCTCCACGAGCCTGGCAAACTCCATGGATCGAATTTCTCCAACTGGAAATTCAAGATGCAGACTTTACTTGAAAGTGCAAATGCATGGTCGATTGTTATAGGAAATGAGTTGAGACCAGGATCAACTGCACAAGAACAAGATTGGGATAAAAGGAAGACAAAAGCAAAGGTCATATTGAAGATCTCCGTCAAGGACAATATTATCCCACATATTAGAGACTGTAAATCGGCCACTGACATTTGGACGATGATAAAAAACCTATACCAAACACAAAATACAAATCGTGTCTTGTCAC
This sequence comes from Pinus taeda, assembly GCA_000404065.3. Classification (NCBI taxonomy): domain Eukaryota; kingdom Viridiplantae; phylum Streptophyta; class Pinopsida; order Pinales; family Pinaceae; genus Pinus; species Pinus taeda. The sequence continues at coordinate 3,541 of APFE031187070.1, forward strand.
TCAAAGGCAAGTTGTTTGCATTAAAGATGGAGGAGAATGAGTCCGCTGCTGGATTCATTGCTAGAGTCAAAGACCTAAAGGACAGATTGGGAGATATCGGAGAGAAAGTTTCCGATTCAGATTTGGTCACGATCACGTTTAATGAATGACTGATGAATACCAAATGTTTATCATGGGGCTGGAAGCAAGGGAGAAAGCCCCTGCATTTGAAAAGCTTATAGGGATTCTGCTACAGGAAGAAGAGCGACGACAAAATCTGAAATCATAGAGCAATGACCTTGCTCTGATGGTAAAAAGGAGACAGTATAGAGGGAAGCAACATCAGCAACTGCAACAACAACAGCAGAAAGGAGGCAACACATTTCAGAAGAGATCGTTTAAAGGTATGTCTGCTAATAATTTTCCCAGCAAGAAATGTTTTTACTGTGGAAAACCTGGTCATCAAATTAAAGATTGTTATAAGAGGCAGGCAGACGAAGGAAGAAACAAACAGAGAAAACATAAGGGTTACTTTGTTGAGGAAGAAGAGGACCATAGCCACGAACTTCGACTATTTATAGTCGATTGTGATCTTTCAGCTTCAAAGGGAGATGAGGATGACATATGGTATGTCAACTCTGGCGCATCCTCACATATGACTGGTAAGAAGGACTGGTTTGAATTTCTTGAAGAAATTTCATGTGGGTCGAAAATCTATTTAGGAGATGATACTGGATATGAGATCAAAGGATATGGGGACATTCCTGTAAAGTTACCGAATAGTGACATTAGACATCTTAAAAATGTATTGTATGTTCCAGGAATTAAGAAAAATTTGGTCTCTGTCTCAATGATTACTGATCAGGACATGCAAGTTCAATTCTTTAAGACTAACTGTGTCATTAAGGATAGCCAGATGGAAACAGTTGCAACAGGAGTGCGCTTGGGGAATCTGTACAGACTAGATGTGAAAAGTATGCCATAGCAAGCAATGGTTGCAGCTGGATCGACAGCTGAAGATCTCTGGCATCAGAGATTCGGCCATCTTAATCTGCAAGACCTCATCCTACTTCAAAGAAAAGGTATGGTTGATGGGCTCCTTGTTTTCCATAATGTTAAGCTGGATTGTGATGGATGTGCATTAGGGAAAATGCATAGAGAAGAGTTCCCTTTGCATGTTAATAGAAAGGAAAGAGATATTTTAGAACTGGTGCATGCAGACATCTGCGGACCTATGCAAACTAGGTCATTAGGAGGAGAACATTACTTTCTCTTATTTACAGATGATTGCACTAGATTTTCATGGATATACTTTTTGAGTAAAAAGAGTCAAGCATTTCAGTATTTTAAAGAGTTTAAATCCATGGTAGAAAACCAGACAGGAAAAAGGATAAAAATTCTCCACTCAGATCAAGGGGGAGAATACAGGTTGGGAGAGTTCGTGAATTTCTACAAGCATCATGGGATTGTGCAACAGTTTACAATGCCCCACACTCCACGACAGAATGGAGTGGAAGAACTGAAGAACAAAACTCTTGTGGAGTGTGCAAGGAGCATGCTTCAAGGTAAGGGTCTATCAAATGGTCTTTGGGCAAAAGCTATTAACACTGCTGTGTATTTAAAGAATAGGAGTCCTACTAGATGTTTAGGCTTCAAAACCCCTTTTGAAGCATTGGTTGGATTCAAACTAGCAGTGAGTCATTTAAGAATATTTGGGTCAAAAGCTTATGCTCATATACCTAAGGCAGAAAGGAAGAAGTTAGATCCCAAAGCTCTGAAATGTATATTTGTTGGATATGGCACTGAGTTCAAGGCATATAAGTTATTTAATCTTGTGACTCACAAGGTTTTTGCAAGCAGAGATGTCATATTTCATGAACAGGTTGAAGAAGGAAAGGATGACTCTAATAGTGATTGGCACATTCCATTGCTAATGGAAGAAAACAGTGAGGAAGATGAAGAGTAGGAGCAGAAACAAGAAGAAGAAGTAACAGGTAATGTAATCAAAGGTGCAAGTCCAGAAAACGCTGAAATAGACAGATTTGAGGTAAGTCCCCTACCAAGGAGATCAGGTAAGAAGACTCGATTATCTTCTAAATGGAAAGACTATGCATTAATGTCAAAGATTGTAAACATTGTAGAACCTGCAAATTATGAGGAAGCAAGTAAATCTAATGCATGGAGCACTGCAATGTATGAGGAAATAGAATCAATAAACAGAAACAATACTTGGTATTTGGTTGAATTGCCTGAAGGTAAAACCCCCATAGGATGAAAATGACTATATAAACCAAAAATAAATGCAGATGGGAGTATAGAGAAACTTAAAGCTAGATTGGTAGCAAAGGGTTACTCACAGCAAGAGGGAATAGATTTCGATGACACCTTTTCTCCTGTAGCCAAATTAAACACCATTAGGAAGCTACACCAGCTGGATGTTAAGTCTGCATTTCTAAATGGTGACTTGAAGGAAGAAATTTATTTAGTACAACCCGAAGGTTTTGTGAAAAAGGGGAAGGAACATCTGGTGTGTAAATTGAAAAAGACACTTTATGGTTTAAAACAGGCACCCAGGTCGTGGTATGAGAAAATTGACTCATTTTTTGTACAACATGGCTTTCATAGGAGCTTGAATGTGTAGAAATTTTGAATAACTTAACACATATTCAATGGAGATTATCCTGATCATGTACTATTGCGGAAAACATACACAATACATAAGCTCCTCTATGTTGATCATCAATATAGCAGCATCAATAACAATAAAACATCAAGAGCATTCACACATTAACACAGTATGTATCCCGGGGAAAGCATCTCGTTAAAAACCCCAAATATCTGTATATTAATGATTGAGTCAGGTAACATTACACAACATAATACTTCTCACAAGTATCTCCACCTTTGTTACACACAATACAGCTCAGATCTGAATCAATCACTGGCTCAAATCTCCTCCGCTGCTTGCCTGCCTCCACTGCGCAATCCTGCAAGAGAATACTGATGAATGAATAAAGCAAACTCGTATTTCCTTTGGATATACCACGCAATCCTCATTGGCAATACTCAATCCCTCTGATTGTGCAAATCATCATGCACAGCTATAGTCACAACTGATAGCAATCTGATCCTCTAACACCTGTCCCTGCTGAACTGAACATGCACTGACATGCAACTGAGTTAACTGATGTATTCATTAGTTGTATTATGAGTTAATAACTTGTGAATTAATTAATAACTAATTCACCCAACTCATCTCTAGTCTATTTGCCAGTTAGACTAAATACAACCAGTTTAACAAAGCTAAACTGAACACAACTCCATCAACTGCACCTCCAGTCCACTAAACTCAACTCACTTGAGTTCTAACTGAAGTCCTGCATGCAAATATTAGTCATCCCATAGGTAACCACGTATTTCCTTCTGGGATCTGCATGTACCACATCCGTAGCTCATCCTGAAGTGCTCCAAGAGAATAAGACAAAGTTTATAGTCTAAATATTATTATGAGCTAATAATATTTGACTGTTCTATATTTAGACTGAGCAGTCACTCCGTTGTGATCTAAAAATAGAAGTCCATCTATTTTTCCCAATTTGATCAATCATCCATAAACAACAACCTGCAATCCATAGACATGATCCATATGTCTAAAAATAGACATAGTCTAAAAATAGACTTTGCGCCAAAACTTGCCTGCGGGACCACTTAGTGAAGGCAACTCCTTTCCACTAAGCTCCATCCTCTTGTTGCATTCTCAACAAGCATTTCTTGTTGCACACTTTTCAACAGAATGATCCAAATCTGTATACCAAGTTTAATAAACAAAGGCAAATTATTTTGATTTCTTTGTATGTAGATGCTATGATCATAACAGGGAATGCTAACAATCTGATCAAAGAAATCAAACAACAGATGCCACAAGTGTTTGAGATGAAAGATCTCGGAAACCTTCATTATTGCTTGGGATTGGAGGTATGGAAAGATTCTGGACAAACTTTTCTTACTGAAAGGAAGTATGCTAGAAGCTTGTTGGAAAGGTTCAGAATGGAGCAGTGCAGATCAGCAGCAACACCATTACAGCAGAACTTAAAGTTGAGCAGTGACGACGATACTAAAGAGGTGGATGCCACCATGTACAGACAGCTAGTTGGCAGTTTGATATATCTGACTACAATTAGACCAGATTTGGCATACTCTATTAGTGTGTTGAGCTAGTTCAAGTCAAAACCACTCAAAAGTCACTGGGTCGCAGCAAAAAGTGTGTTGAGGTATCTTAGTGATACTAGTAATTATGGCATTCTGTACACTGACACTTCTGATGTTATTCTAACAGGTTTTTCATATTCTGATTGGGCAGGTAACTTGGATGATTGAAGATCTATCACAGGTTACACATTCAACATTGGATCCAGGGTCATAGCATGGAGCAGCAAAAAGCAGAGCAATGTAGCTCTATCTTCATGTGAAGCTGAGTACCAAGCATTGTGTGCAGCCACATGTGAAGCTATCTGGTTGAGAAGACTTCTCAACAATGCAGGAGAAGAGTAGAAAGAAAACTATTATCAAAACTGACAACCAGAGTACCATCAAGATTGCATACAATCCAGTCTTTCATAAAAATACCAAGCATATCGATACTCACGTTCATTTTGTTTGAGAGAAACAATAGTCAAAAGAGATATGTGTTGAATATTGTAAAACTTGTGATAATATGGTTGATATTTTTACTAAGCCTCTTGGGCATGTAAAGTTTGAATTGTTTAGAGGGATGCTAGGAGTTGAGGATAATCCTTTCTCCATTAAGGGGGGGAGCTAAAAATAATTAATATTATTTTTTATTAATGGAGAAATGGTTATACAAGTTGTAATGTATCTCCTTAGTTTAGGATTTGTTCCTAGAGTTTAGGAGTTTGGTTGCAACTTCCCGATGTACACAATGATGTAATTACTCACTTGATGAATGTAGAGTGTACGAAGAGAGTTCTCTTTGTTTGAGTGCAGTCTCTAGGTGCAGTACTCACTTGTGAGCTGCAACTCCTTTTTCAATTCAAGTCTGATTTTTATCTTGAAAAAAGAAGAAAAAAAAAAGATCCAAATAATTTCAAGTTTATTTTCTATTAAAAATCATATAAATTAAATGATTGGTAAATACTTATAAGTATAAATACACTTATCTCATGACAAATATGGAATTATTAAAATAAAAATAAAAAATAGTAAAATTAACTAAATTATAACTTTATTTAAATTATTATTATTATTGTTAATTATAAAAAGAATTAATATATGAGTTAATGTAGATCCATCTTAATTCTAGATCAATCAAGCAATGAGAGGGCTCAAGTTTCTATAGGTGCAAACCTTTACTCAAGTTTTGCACTCAAAAAAAAGTTTACACTTTGAGAGATTTTATCCCTCTTGGGACTTGATAGATCCATAGTTAAAATGGATTTACGCTTATAATATGTTTATGCTTATGTTTGGATTAACATTTATTATGTATATAGAAAAAATATATTTTTGGTTATGAAAATGGATTCACAAATTCCTTTGCCGAGGCAATGACATTATTCATAGAGTTGATTTTTTTACTAGGGTCCTTGTGTAATATTATAATTTAAGATTTTAACCTGTTATTATTATTTTAAAATGTGGTCTAATGAATTCCTATAAATAGTTAGTATTATACAAAACCACAAATATAGTTTTGAAAACTCAATACATATATAGTTTATAGTGTTTTTTTTGAAGTATGGATTAGAGGGTTGAACCTAGATTTATTATTTAATATAAGAGTTTTATAAACTCAATACACATACAGAATATGGTGTCTTTTCCCTGAAACATGGCACTGAAGTACAAGTTTTGAAACATGCGGTTGATGTATGAGTTCTGTTAACAAACTTGTCTCTCAACAACCAGCCTCCAAACTCGTATGAATATTTGGTTAAGTTTTTTTAATTACTTAGTCAATATTTAGTAGTTAAACAAAGCATTGGCTGAATCAATTTACGCATCTCCAAATTCCTCATCTTTCCAAACATAAGGTTGCGTTCTTCATTTTATTTTCCAGGATTGATTGCACATTGTCCAAAATAAGTTTTTCCAGTAAGTGAAGCAGAGTGGAGTGTGGGAGAGCTTGTAACTGGTGTACCGAGGTTTACTTCAGAAATTAAATTTAATAATTATTTGACTTCACATAGATGATTAAATGCGTTGAGGTTATCAAATGATTTAATCGGATATGGTAGATGATTAAATGCGTTGAGGTTATCAATTGCGTTGGTATTTATGTTAGGGCGTTTAGAATTTTATATAATTATTAATAATTATTAAATAAATGATAGAGATTTAACTCCATAAAATATTTTAGAAATTTTTTTGTAATATACACAAATTAAAGGTTGAGATCTCCAAAATAGTTGTATTTTTTGTTTTTCTTTGTTTTTTTAATTTAATTGATTTATTAAAAAAATGTCATGTAAACGAGTGTCATATGAAATGAGTAACAGCATTTTAGGCATGTGTGATTAATAAGCCATGGTATTGGCTGATGGTATTCTAACAAAGCCTATTTATAGATTAAGAATTTTAATGATAAAGTGAACGTAAATATGCATGAATAAAAGTGTTGTTCCATGTTTTTTCAAATGTATATATGTTTAACTTATATACCAATTCTTTTCATAATTAATAATAATGATTTAAAATAAAGTTATAATTTAGATAATTTTGTGTTTTTTCTTTTTTCTTTTCTAGTTTAACTATGTGAGGTGTTTTTTTTGTTGTAAATTTATTGATATTACCTCAATAGAAAATTACAACCTTCTGACCATCACAAGAAATCTCAATGTATGACAATACATTTACTACTTTCTTGGTCTTACATCCCAAGATTAAGCATGGGTTTTTCTTTTTTTCCTTGCAAACATCAATCCATTCTGAATAGGTGTGTATGAGACAATGATGACATTTCTTTGAGACAACATTGACAAAGATTTTCAATATTTGTTGTTTCCTTGTCATTATTTGAGTGATCTGGTTCCTGGGTGTGCTTGTGTCCACTGATTGACAAAGAGAAAATTATGGCTGAGTCTATCACAATTTTTGTCGAATGATGGCCTTCCTTTGTTGAGCTAGACGATGTCCCTACCTGTGCTTGAGCTTAATATGGAGGAGTTGAATTGGAAGTAGGTGTCTTATGTTGTTGTGTGTTGTCCTGCTTAGGATTCAAAGTACTTTTGTATCCTTTTGTACCCTTTGGATCTTGCTATCCACAACTCTTTTTCTTAGCATATGGGTGTGGAAAGGCCCCTTGTGAAAAAAATAAAGCATTTTGAAGATGGTAGGGATGTTGACAAATCTTGCATTAGAAGGAAACGTTTTCATAGTAGACTAATGGTTGTGTATAACCCTACCCCTTCAATTGAGAATGATGTTATTAGGATACCCTTTACTAAGGTCCACTTTGACACATATGTGAACAAATGTGACTTCCTTTCACAATCCTTTCAACTTCTATTTTGATGAAGCGAGCTAATAACTTTCCCACCACGACTAATATGCCTCGATGTGTTAAATGAATGTGCAAGTTAGGAAGCCTTAACCAAATTGGAGCTTTTAGATCCTTCATGGAAAAAGGATTAAAATCAGGGAAACATGGTTGAAACGAGAGACCAAAACGACCCCAAAACCAAGATCCTTGATCAAAAACCTTTTGTTGGTCCTCTTTATTTCTAAAAATCACAATAAAGAACCCTTTTGAGTAAAAACACAACTATATTTCAAACCAGTTTTGGTGGACCCATTCCTAAAAAGCATATGCTAATGGCTAAAATCCATATATGATTTCCTACCATTCATAATTTTCATCGAAGAAGTTGGATATAATGTTATACGCTTCAAGAGATGGGATTTTTTCTACCTTATCCACAATGAATGCAGGTCTTGAAAGATTTTAGAGTTTGAAGGAGAAACACTTGGCATAAGAACATCCTTAAAAGATTTGGTTTGAGAGGAGGAGGAAACACCCCAACCTTTTGCTCCACCTCTTAATTTTGATATTAGATAAATCGAGGCATCCTTGGCTATGCCATACATGAAAAGGAATTTCAAATCCTTGAGTTTCTTATGTTGATGTAGGAATTAAATATTGTCATAAGGAATCCCACCCCCGATTGAATCCTGCCTATAAGTGAGGAGACAAGATCTACGGCTTTGAACTACATACAAAAGGAACTCCTTGAGAAAGGTCTCACAAAGTTTGAAAAATTATCCATATTTGGGGTAATAACCTCATCATGGATGCAGGAAGAAGCCAATGACAAAATATATTGCCTTTGTTTTACCATACCTTGAGGAATGTCTTATTTCTGCAAACCCTCATTTGGAAGAAAACTATCACCCTCTAAAATTATTGATCCTTCCCACACAAGAAAGCAACTTAGGTAAAAATGGTATTCAATACCCACATGATTTGCAGGGTTAGAGTTTTGAAAAATAGAAAACTCACCTAGCCTAAGAACCTTTATGACATAGATGTTGGCATCCATTATACCTCAAGCCACTTGATGGCATTCTTGGTGGACGCGGCACATGAAGAGCACTGCATTCCAAACACCTTGAAGAGGGATTTTCATATCACCATTTATGGTGATAAATCTCTCAGGCATTTGATTGGGTACCTCTCTTTCACCTCTACCTTGCACACCTCCAGTTTGTTCTCAAAAAACACATGGTGAATCTCGCGTCCTCTCATGTTGTGGTGAGGATCGAGGTTGTTGGTCTTCTTCTAGCCAACCTTAGTGGAAAAAACCCTTAGAAGAGAGTTGAAACCCCTTTTTCGCCCTCTAAGCTACAGGTGGATATTAATTTGTGAGGACAAATCATCGTATGCGGTTACTGGAAGAGCAACCTTGGTGATCTGGTAGATGCTCGAGGAAATTCTTTGAAGCCACATAGGAATTCTAATTGAATCGAAGGGTCAATTATTTAATTGAAAACATTGAGGTGGGGAGGAGACACTTGCAAGCATTATGATCTTCCATCCAACCCTTGACAAAGACTTGGAGCATGATGAACAAATTTTGGATGGCTACAACTAGGGTTGCGAAAGCTCGCAATAGAAAGGGTTGCAACTTAAGGATTAGTGAATGGTACACTATAATGTGAGATGTATTATGAAGTAAGTGGTTTGATGCTTATTATGGATTAATGTGTATCAACATTTGCCAACCATTTAATATTATATGACGACACTACTAGATATACTTTGTTACAATATTATGACTTACTAATACCACATACCAAAAAGCCATAACTCATCTTCATATGAAACATGGTCATATGACATCTTTTTAATTAATCAATTTAGTTAAAATAGTAGAAAGGGAATAACTATTTTTGAAATAAATATCAACCTTTGATCGACTACTAAGAATAATCTAGAATATTCCATGAAGATTAAATCACTACCATTGACCTAATTATTATTAATAATTAAATTAAAATTTTGGAAACCTTATTTCGAAATAGACATGCCTATCCTTCAATTATTACTGCATACGGAGGGATATAGTGACAGAGCTAGAGGGTGAAGAGAGAGAGAAGGAGAGAGATGAAGGAAGAGGGATAAGAGGGCCGAGGGGGTGAGAGAGATGGAGTTAGAGAGGGAGATGGATATATTTGATTGGTGCTTTAAACATGAATGCTTGGAAACTACAACTAATAAAATCTATCACTTATTCATTTACTCATGTCACAACCTTCAACATAAAAACATAAAAAATGCATGCAACCCTTCGATTTCCAATAAATGAGATGAGATATCTATAAAGGAAATCACTGGAAACTTTCGTGAAGCATTTTCACCTTAAATGCACCCATTTGGTAGCCTTTCCAATATCCTTCTTATTGACCTTGGTTAATTACCACCTGTTGAGGATATTCCAATATATGCAAGAACATCACATGGCAACACACTTTGACAAATTTTTGACATAATGTTCACACTAGATACTATTCTCTAACAACAATGTAACAACCCTTCTCAAGTCACATTTCAAAACATTTAAGCATTAAAATATAGAGCATATGTTAGAGATTTAAGACCATCTCATGTCTAATATTGATCCGTTCTTGCCATTCACAAATTCCAAAATACATTACATTTATACACAATGCACAATGCATTCACATAAAATAATAAACATATGTTAAAATTATCTAACATGCTAGTTGCATGAAGAAATCTAGAGCAAATTAATGACAATTATCTACTAACTTAAAACAGGATTAGAAAGATGCAAAAGTTTTTCTATGAAACATATAATAGGTGATGTTGAAATTGGATTTATGGGTCAAAATTGGCTTGGATAACAAAGCTCTTGCACAATTTGTTAGTTTTTTCTATAAAACAAGCTTGAAACCCCTAAGGTTGCCAATAATTGTGGTTTTCATCTTGAGAAATTACATTCTTTCACCATGGAAAGTTTCCAATCATAATTATGTGATAGTACCACATATAAGAAGACGGGGCTCATATATAGGTGCCATTGATAATGGCACGGGCTTTAACAATGTACAAATCACTATCATATCAAGAGCTCAATCCTTAATAAACTTTTGCATGTGTTTAAGATTTTCTTTTAAATGGTTCACATGAAGTAAGAATAATGTATATGTGAAAGAAAGAAAAAAAAAAAAACTTTATGATCCACGTGGATGTTGGTGGCCACCCACCTATCCCACTTGGACCTCCCACTTGGACCCCCACAACTGTCTCTTTCAGTTTTTCTGTTTCCGTAATTGTAGCACAATTTACTATTTTTTAGCAGTTTTTTGGGTTTTGAACTTTCAGAGCCATTTTGAGGCCCTAAACGACAATTTTTGGGAAATTTGGGAGCAACATGGGTCCATGGACCAATGTTTCTCTTCCCAAAGTTATAGTTCTCGTATAGATATTTGTAACGAGCTATTGTACGCGTGAAACAGAGATCAGGTGCCAAAGTTACGACCTCGGGAAAATGATGTACCAATTTACCCAAACGGGGCCCTCAATTTGGCATTTCATCTTCTAGGGTTAGGTTTTGGGATGTTAATGGTTTTCCATTATTTCTCAACAATAAATAGGCCTTCGAGCCTCATTGTAACATAGTTCAGAGGCATGTAGCCACTACATCTCTTCTCAGAGATAAGCTACCATCGCCCTAGCTGGTTTATTTCCATTGTTGTTTGTAAGCATATTTCTATTTTACATTAATGAAATGAAATATTATTTCCGCTACATCTCTGTGTTTATGGTTATCTTTGTAATTTATTGCGTTCATGTTTAAATCCGGATCAGTGGTATCAGAGCGGTCTGCCTTTTCTCTGGTTTTCTTTGCATGTCCCCAACGAGGTTAGGATATCAGGAGTTAGGGCTTGAACTGGTCGAACCTTTGCAAGACCAACCTCGCAAATCCCGACGGCCTCCCATGGCAAATGAGAAGAAAGATGAGGGGGCAAGAGATCCTATCAAAATCTTGCTGGAAGAAGCCCTCAGCGACAAAGGGACGCGATGATGGACAGCTTTGAGCAGATCCTTCAGCGGCTACCCAGAGACGACGCATCGGCTTCCAACAGCTACTCTGGAAACGCCACACCGTTTAAGGTACACGTTAATTTTGAAATCCCCATCTTTGAGGGTCAAATAGATGAAAATGTCTTAGATAAATGGTTAAATCTACTAGATGGGTATTTTTCTGTTCATGAATTTTCGAATCAGGAAAAGATTGTTTTCGCTCTTCTCAAAGCAACCCCACACATCAAGGACTGGTGGGAAACCTACTACGAACAGAAGAATGAAAGTGTGGGCTCACTATTTTCAACCGCACCCACTTGGGATTCATTCTTGGATGCCGTCAAGGAGCAGTAATACCCTATCAAAATCTATGAGGATAAATACATCAAATGGACCACACTGCGACAGGGAAGGGACCAAGATGTGTTGGAGTTCACAAACATTTTTCATACCCTTCGCACACAGTTAGGTATCAAAAATTCTAAGCTGCATCTGGTACTCAAATACTATGGCTCCCTACACAGATACATCCGGAAAGAGATGGAGTTCTTGAACATCTCCTCGCTTGGCACAGTGTACTGATACACTGTCAAAATCGAGCAAAATTTCAAACAGAAGAAGAGAGACTTTGGATCTGCAAATCCGAAGACCAAAGGACAAAGCCAAGGCGAGGTGACCCAAGACAACCTGTCGAAGCCACAAGAAAATAACAACACCACAAAGCCGAAGAAGGACACAGGAAAGTGGTGTGAGTTCCATAAGAGCCCCACCCACAACACAAGTGAGTGTTGGACCAAGTAGTTGCTAGTGGCCAAACTGAAGGCTTCCAAATGAGATGCATGTTCCGACCCCGAGTCAGAACCTGACAAGGGGAATGGCAAAGGGAAGCAGATCATTGATGCAGAGCCCAGCGTCACTGTTGCCACTGCCAAGATCCAAAAGAATGAGCCCGAAGACCCAGAGGAGGGGGAGCATCTTTTCCACTCACGTTAGAGCGTCAAAGCACGTGAGGGCCTGGGCCCTTGGCCCCTCCTAGGCCAGGGAAATAAAAGAGGATATTTTGTTTAATTTTTTTTTAGTTTGACCATCGAGCAATTTTCTGAGTCTTTGTAATCATTTTCGGCTCTTGCCACTCAGTGAACACAACTTGTTTTTTGGTGAACGCTACCTGCATTGGATCGTTACAGTAGGTGGTTGTTGTAGGGCGGATCTATTGGAGGGCCGATCCGCCGCATCTTGATGGAGGGTCGATCCACCATGGCACCGCTTCATCTCCTGTCTGACATACTACAAACTGACCTTTGCTTGACCAAGCATCTCAAGAGCGATATATATATCGAATTATTCAACTTAGCGTTGGTCGTCGAGTTGAGCTCGTTGTGTTGATCGTCGAGGCATTGTATCTCGTATGCCTGGAGGAGGTCGCATCAAGGTCGATCTGCCGGGTTCTGGTGGATTCAAGGTCGACACCCTCTTTGCTGGAGTGCTTCGCCGCGAAGGAGGAGGTTCATTTAACTACTGTGTGGATCTGCTATCGAGTGAGTGAGTTAATCTGCTCCAGTGGTGGAGTGAGTTGATCTGTCAAACAAATCAGGTGTTGTTTCATTGATTGAGCCCTTGAAGCTATGCAAAGGTAGAAGATCTGTGTGGAATACTTGGACGTGTTATTGAATTCGTGTTGTAGGGGATCAGTCATTACCACCTACCTAATTATTACTAATAATTAAATTAAAATTATGGAAACCCTATTCCAAAATAGACACGCCTATCCTTCAATTGTTAGTGCATAAGAAGGGAGATAGTGACATAGCTAGATTAAATCACTACCACCTACCTAATTATTACTAATAATTAAGTTAAAATTATGGAAACCCTATTCCAAAATAGACACGCCTATCCTTCAATTGTTAGCGCATAAGAAGGGAGATAGTGATATAGCTAGATTAAATCACTACCACCTACCTAATTATTACTAATAATTAAATTAAAATTATGGAAACCCTATTAAAAAATAGACACGCCTATCCTTCAATTGTTAGCGCATAAGAAGGGAGATAATGACATAGCTAGATTAAATCACTACCACCTACCTGATTATTACTAATAATTAAATTAAAATTATGGAAACCCTATTCCAAAATAGACACGCCTATCCTTCAATTGTTAGCGCATAAGAAGGGAGATAGTGATATAGCTAGATTAAATCACTACCACCTACCTAATTATTACTAATAATTAAATTAAAATTATGGAAACCCTATTAAAAAATAGACACGCCTATCCTTCAATTGTTAGCGCATAAGAAGGGAGATAATGACATAGCTAGATTAAATCACTACCACCTACCTGATTATTACTAATAATTAAATTAAAATTATGGAAACCCTATTCCAAAATAGACACGCCTATCCTTCAATTGTTAGCGCATAGGAAGGGAGATAGTGACATAGCTAGAGGGTGAATAGAGAGAAAGAACGAGAGAGATGAAGGAAGAGAGATATGAAGGAAGAGGGATAGGAGGGCAGATGGGGGAGAGAGAGAGATGGAATTAGAGAGGGAGATGGATATATTTGATTGGTGCTTTAAATATGCATGCTTGACAACTACAACTAATAAAATCTATCCCTTACTATAATTTTAGTCTACCCATTTCACAACCTTCATCATAAAAGCATAAAAATACATGCAACACTTGGATTTCGTGTAAAGGAGATGAGATTTCTATAAGGTAAATCACTGGCAACTTTTGTGAAGCATTTTCACCATAAATGCATCCCATTTGGTGGCCTTTCTATTATCCTTCTTATTGATCTTGGTTAATTACCATATGTTAAAGATATTCCAATGCATGCAAGAACATCACATGGCAACGCACTTTGGCAAATCTTTTGACACAGTTTTCACACTAGAGATTATTCTCTAATAACAATGTAAGAACCCTTCTCAAGTCACATTTCAAAACATTTAAGCATTAAAATATAAAGCATACTTTAGAGATCTAAGATCATCTCATGTCTAATATTGATCCCTTCTTGTCATTCACAAATTCCAAAATACATTGCTTTTATACACATTGCACTCACAACAAATAATAAACATAGGTTAAAATTATCTAACATGCTAGTTGTATGAAGAAATCTACAACAAACCAATGACAACTATCCACTAACCTAAAACACAATTAGAAAGATGCAAAAGTTTTGTTATGCAACATATAATAGGTATTGTCGAAATTGGATTTATGAGTCACAATTGGCTTGGATAACAAAGCTCTTGCATAACTTGTTAGCTTTTTCTATAAAACAAACTTGAAACCCCTAAAATTGCCAATATTTGTGGTTTTCTTTTTAAACAGTTACATTTTTCCACCATGAAATATTAGCAAACATAATTATGTGACAATACCACCGGTAAAAAGAGAAAATTCGTAGATAAGTAGTATTAAGATTAGCATAATCTTTAACAATACACAAATCTCTATCATATCATATCATATCAAGAACTCAATCCTTAATAAACCTTTGCATGTGCTCAGGATTTTTTCGTGAGTGATACACATGAATTAAGGAGAATGTATATGTAAAAAGAAGTGAGAAAAACTTTAGTTTATTTTAAGCTTTTATTGATATATATTACATATGTTAATTGAATCATAAATTGAAATAAATATCTAGAAACAAAATAAAAATATGGAAAATAAAAATAAAAAATATACTTAAAAATATGACAGGGAGTCAATTATAAAGTACGTAGTTCATTGGTAACGAGTAATAACACCCAGAGAATTACTTTTATTTTATGAGGAAATTGCAAGTTCCCAATCCTTAGATTCACATAGATGTGACTAATTTCACCTAGTAGCCTTTAAGTTTTTAAGCTATTACGAGAATTCTATTTAATAACAAGACGCGCTGCGAGGCAGCTAGTCCCTGCCATATGCTCTTGTTAGTTGCAGCAAGAAAGAGGTCAGTGTTGCAACAAGTCTAATCAAGCAAGCATCGTTGCAGTGTTTAGAGCCACCAAAAGCAACGCTTGTCACAACACCATTCGTAGGATAATTGAGCAAAGCCAAGTGCAGAGACAGAGATAGATTCTGTTTCTATATATTGATCTCGATTTTGATACTGTTATACATGGTCAACATAGTTAACAAACTCATGCTACAGTCATAAAAATTTCAAATTCTATTAATTCTACAATAGAAAAGTTTGAGAATATAAAAACAAATTATAATATTTTATTCCACTTGTAATGCTGTCAACCACTTGTGACAGTCAAATATTATTTTTAATTTTTTAAACCTAAAATAACTATTATTTATTTTGTATTTTTTTTAATGTAACATGATAAGCTTAAAAATATAACATAAAGTTATTATTATTTTTTCAGTGAGACATTTTGTAGGTGACTATGACCAATTATAGAGGGTCTCTGGAGCATGGTTATTTTTGTTTTCAATGGAGTAGTGCTCTCACCAATAGATCTATGTTTTTAGTGACTTGTACCGAAGAAATTTCTGTATTGAATCCCAATTCTGTTTTCATGATGGTAATAATGGTTCAAGGTTTTCTCATAGATAGGTCTAGAATCTCTTGCGACGAACATCATATTAACACCATCAAATTGGAAATTTGGACGATCAGAAAAGAGATTTGATACGACGGGAAAGCAACTTGATCATAACACCCCAGGATAGTCACAATGCTAGCCCCAATTGTGATGAGGCAAATTGACAAATTGGATGAGCACAAAAGAGATTTGATTCGACAATAAGGCAGAATGGTTGTCATACTCAATCCTTAATTTCTTTTGGCAACTCACGTTGCAACCACGACCCTAATAGTAAATATTTATATTCGCCAAACAAGTGATGAGTATCGGATTACACACGACGAGTATTAGATTACACATAGTCTAGGCCATGTTATATCTAACCAACATTATATCAACGACATGAAACGGTCACTGATACACCTGTTTTATAAAAAAGCCTCAACACAGCCACGTATCTCTCATGCCATGAGAGATAACCTGCATGCATATCAAATGCCTTCTTCCGGATCTGGGGTGCATGCATACCAAATGTCTAGATTGGGAGGCTTCTCTGTCACGTTCGATGAAGGCCATGAGAGATAACCTGCTTGCATATAATATTGGAACATGCTCAGTGGCCCGCTTCCCTCAGATTTTTGCAGTGGAGGCAAGCTTCAGAGTATTCTTGTTCTTGATAACGAATTTACAGGCCAAATCCGTGAATCGCATGGGAACTGTAAGATCCCTGAACCGCATGGGAACTATAAGAGTATGCTTTTCAATCCTGAATCTCATCTTCAACTCTTTTGAAGGGGAGATCGCTCTAGCAATTGGGAGTGCGAGGAATTTGTCTGAGCTATATCCGCGGAGAGATGGGTTCTATGGGAACTTGCCAGTAGAAATTGGGCAAGTTTCGCAGTCATAGTCATCAGGGGGGAACATCAATTCAATGCTGCAGTCATCAGCAGGAAATCACTTGCAAATTCTATCATCAGATTGGACAGCGCAGATTGCACACTGTAAGTTTGTGTCTTCCATTAATCTTGCATATATATAATAAAGATTAATTCAACTTATTAAGAAGTCTAATCAAAATCTTATTGGGATAATTAAGCTAATTTCACCCATCCATATTTTCTTTGGAAATAGATTCCCCTCTTAGTGCTTACCAATCTATA
Organism: Pinus taeda; assembly: GCA_000404065.3. Classification (NCBI taxonomy): domain Eukaryota; kingdom Viridiplantae; phylum Streptophyta; class Pinopsida; order Pinales; family Pinaceae; genus Pinus; species Pinus taeda. The sequence continues at coordinate 20,794 of APFE031187070.1, forward strand.
CCTATCATCGCGTAAAATATACATGTTGAAGGGACTGAACCATGGAAGAAATAAGTTCGCCGCAAATTAAGGTTGTAGAAAAATAATTGGAAAATGTAAATATACAGGTTAAAAAAACTGAACCATGAAGAGATAAATTCACCGAAAATAGAAATACCCAACACCTTGGCTGGTCTGAAGCTTAGTTCTGTAGATTTCTCTGGGAATTCTTTAACAGAACTAGCGCCAATTGAGCTCATCATCCAGACCAACAACAAAAGCTTTGCTGGAAACCCTGGCTTCTGTGGTTACGGCCCAGAATCTTTGGAAATTTTTTCTCCTGATCAAGTAATGCTAACATTAATTCTAAAGTGTTCTCAAACATTTTATGCTAAGCAAATTATATTGTCCACCACTCAATTATATTGATTGTCCACGGCTAATGTATGCCTACCTGTCGTCGCTTCTGTTTACATGTAACAGGTGCCAACGCTATGTCATACACTTGAGCCCTCTATCACCACCTGCTCAATGCTTTGCATTAATAATATTTCACCTCCTTTAGAAAACTGTCAAAGCAACTCTATTATTTTTTTCAAAGAGAAATGTTTCTGCATTGTTTTCAAATCTTCTTTAGAAAGTTATCAAAGTAGCTCAATCATTTTTTCTTAAGAAAAGAATTTCCTGCATTAAACTACTACCAAGCCTTGAAAAGTATCATACTAGGAGTACTTAATTTTTGAGTCTATTGTTTATGTGTTAATCTTGCAAAAAAAACTATGGTGATGCTTTCAGGAAAAATCCCCGAAGAAGATTAATGTTGCAGATAGTGGAAAGCAAAAGCTAAAGCAATCTTTTGTGATTCACGATAACTTAATTTTCATAAAAAAAAAAATTGAATGAGTCCCAAAACATGAACGATTTTCTATATTGAGGATGCAGGTTGCATCGCAGAGATTCAAAATAAGGTCAACAACCGAACCTTTTGGGAGATGAAATCCTTCCACAAGCTCAACTTTGATGAGCATGAAGTTCTGGAATCCATAGACGAGAAGCACATTATTGGTCATGGTGGCTCCAATATAGTGTATCGACTTCAGCTGAGTAATCATGAGTCTGTTTCTATCAAAAAGCTTTGGACCTGCAAAAATGGCCACCATGTCAACCTGATAACCTGATAAATCCAGAATTGAAGGCAGATGTTTACACACTGGGAACAATCTGGCACAGGAATATTGTCAAACTCTACTACTATGAAGACCAGAGCATCCAGCTTTGGGCTTTAGGCTTAGAAGTTATATGGTGATGCTTTTTGGCTCGTTGGTCTGCCTGGCTTTGCTAGCTATGGGTATAGATCTTTGGTTCGATCACGAAGGTTAGATTCTTTATCTTGATCCCTAAGACCAGGCTCTACACCTCGATCACGAACTGCAGAAACTTGATATTTCTCACGAAGGTCAGAATTTGGTGCTTCAACTGCTTCTTCGACTGTACAATCAACCAAAGAAATTAGATCTACCGGTGCTTCTCGATCTGGATCTGAATATGAATCTGGGTGGTGGAGATACTGGCTCCGTTGCTTATACTGAAGCCTTTGTTAGTTCTACATCATCCACCTGTAACACATGCATACACACTTGTAACTAATCTTTGTACACACTTGTAACTACCTGCCAGCAAATGCGAGAAACTACTGCAAGCAAGAAACTCAAACTAATGTCTCAAACTTTTGATGTCTCAAACTAATGTTAACATTAGTTATGTAGGCTAAAACATTTTAAAAAAATGAACAGTCTAAAACCAAAATAACATATAGTCTAGCCTCTTCCGCCTCGGGAAGAGGCCAAATAAGAAGGAAAATAAATCTATACTGAAAAACTTTGGAGGGCGAATCGGTCTTCGTCGAGAAACTTTGGTTATAGCGTGAATAATCGAATTAACAAACAGCTGAACTAATGCTAAGATGGGCATAATCGATTACTATAGTCCCTGGCCATTGCCAGATGGTAGGGACTAATAAGAAATTTACTTAATATGATATATGAAAATGTTTAAATTTATGATTTCTACTTTATTTCGATAGTTTGTTTTTTTGTCTTGTTTTTTTAATTAGAGCGATTAATGTAACTAATGTGTGGTTTAAAAATATATCTTATCGATAATAAGTAATTAAAATCAATATCAATTAAAATCAAAATCAATTATAGTGTGGATTATATTAAGATTATCATAATATAGTTTATTTTTTTATCTATTTAATTTTAATTATTATTTAATATAGATTTATTTTGATGGTAGATAAACAAGTATAGAGAGACATTAAATTTCTTGAGAATATTGAACTTGAGAAAAGGTTTGCACCTAGAAACATATGATCTCTCTTCGTCTTTGATAGATAATATGGATCTACGTTGGTTTACATTATAGATAATTATACAAAATAAAGCATAAATTTTCGTACATAAGTAGTAAATACTATAAATACATGAAGCAAAATCATTAAAATAAAATTCAGTAATTCTTTTGACAACTTTTTATACATAAGGACCATTCACAAAAGCTTCAAAGGAATAAGTTAATACACTTTCATAAAAATAGAGGTATTTTTGGTCTCAAAATTTATTTTATTTACACAAATTACTTTTAATTTTTTTTTTCTTTTCTAAATAAGACTATTCTATTATTCACATTAAAGGTGTACAATTACAACATGACGAGCAAAAGAACTAGCTTTCCAGAAGGAAAGGCAAAGTGAAACAAAAAAGTGTCCAGAACATAGAGGTTGGACAGGACCAAGTTTTGTAGTCCCACGCAGGGGATCTAGAGGAACAAAATTTAGCCTTTCTGAGCTTACTAGTTTTACAAAAAAACACACATGATTGACCTCGACACAACAACATATACAAAAAATTATCAGTATTGACAAAAAGCCCTTGCTTCTGGGCCGCATAACTTGAAAAGAAGCTGCATATATTGGATTAAGCTTCAGGAGTCTCCTCCACGATCCTACACCATCCACCATTAGCCAGGTCCTGAGCTTGGGCCTCCTTGTTTGCAGTCGAACCCGGGGGCGTAGGCTCCATCATTGTGTCATTGACGTTGCTAGTTGACGTTTCCATGTCTCGCGAGGAACCTGCAATTGGCATCGAATCGGTTCCCTGGTCCTCTCGTAGAACACTGGATTTGCCCTCTTCTTGGGCTTCCTTGAGAAAGAGCACATATACATGGGCAATGATCTGAGGACGGTTCAGGGAGCAGTTGAATGTGAATATTGCAGAACTGAAGGAGGGAAAGGACGAGGAACCCGGAGAGTTGGGTTCAAGAAATTGATTGGGCCTCAGAATGCTCCATCTTCCATTGCGATTGCGAGGGTGCTGACTAGAAGTAGTGTCACCGGAAGAAGGGCGAGAAGGCGCACCCCGAGAGGTGCCTCTCTGACTGAGCACTCTTTGGCGGAGCGAAGGCATGATAGCAGAGACATCGCCTTTGTGAATTACAGAATAGACCACCGGAGAGATATGACTAAGACCATACACACAGACTATCGAACGGGAGCCCAAAGTAGCAGTGGGAATCGGGGAATTAGACAGAGGCTTCGGGCTAGTTGAACCAGAGCCCAACCAACACAACACAAGGGACAGCGGAAGAAACCCATGGCGGAGTCTGGTTATTATGCACCTTCCCCTGCCTCGAGACGCTCCCGCCATAACTGTGGCATTCATGGGAGTCGAGAGCTAAAACAAGATAGCGTGTGCGGAGGTGAACGGAGTATTAATGTCGCCAACATACATTCCTTTAAACCAAGTGAAACCCACATGCTTGTGACCCTCCCTCCACATGGATCCGGCTTCGCTGTACAGGTTTGGTAGGTGGCGGCTCTTCACAGCCCACTCCAGTCCCATCGCAATGAAAGCGGCCTTAGACACCCACATCTGGGGGGCAACATCTCTTTGGACCAAAAGTTTGCATTCTTGTTCCTGATCATGTTTCGATATTATGTCTAGAGTTCCTGTGATTAGAGTATGCCCATTTTCCACACCCACATTGGCCAGGAGGTCAGCAGCCTTGTTGCCTTCCCTCTTAATATGATTGAAGATGATGGCCCTGTTGTTGAGAAGCACTTGTTCTATGGCCTCCAATCTAGCCTCGAGTCTCCAACTAGTGGCTATTTTCGTTACATGAGATCCATTTAGGAGCTACTTGGCCATGTTAACAAGGATCAAGGAGTCACCTTCGACCTCCCGGGGATGGAAGTTGTGTTTCCATGAGAGGAGGAGACCTTTCCATAGACCCTCCAACTCAGCCGAGTTATTGGTGTCCCATCCTATGTTTCCAAAGTAAACCAGTAGAGGCAAGCCTGTGTGATTTTTGAATATTCCGCCAAAACCTACTTTTCCAGGGTTGCCCTTTGAAGCTCCATCAATGTTGAGCTTGAAGGTGTGCTTTGGAGGAGATGTCCAGGAATCCTTTTTTATGTTGATGCTCTTTGAGGGGGCGTTATTGTGAGTTTCCTGAGGGAGTTGCATGTTCCAGTTAGCCCAGATGGATTTCTCATTATCTAGAGAGGGAAGGTCATCCCGAGTCCAGGAGCGGAGCATCAGAGTCTCTTTGAGATTCATATATAACTTGCTCCAAATGATTTCTAATGGAGAACTTTGATCTTTGAATACGTGCTTGTTCCTTTCTTTCCAGATGCCCCAGAGGAGGAGCCCAGGAATCATCCTCCACAAATGGTTGAGAATTTCACTTTTGTAGGGATTCTTTTGCCAATGATGTAAGGACTTGGTGATATCGTCCGTCACTCTGCATCTTCTTTGACATCTGAAGCTTGCCTTCTCCCACAGATGATTGGCTAAGGTGCATGAGTCCAGAAGGTGCTAGAGCGTTTCCTCCTGGGATTTACAATTGACACAGATAGAAGGACCATGGTAGTTTCTTCACCTTAGCTTATCCCAGGTGAGAATTTTCTGATGCCCAACCAGCTAGAGGAAAAGGGAGACTTTGGGCTAGGTCCCTGAAGCCCATATTCTACCCCAAATGGGATCGGGGGTCGAAGGTTCTGTGCATATAATTTTGTAGGCCTCTAAGGTGGAAAAGGTTCCTTTAGGCCTGTAACCCCATCGTAGAATGTCCCTGCCTTCAAAGTGTCTTATACATCGTTTTTGGAGCTCCCTTTCCAGATACTTCATAAAAAGGTGATCTGCATTCCTGATTAGCCTGTCACCTTGCTTCCATTGTCTATAACCTTGCACTGTCTCCTGAGTCCAATGCTGCCAAATATTTTCCTGTTGTTGTTCCTCCTCGATGTAGCTTGGAAGCGGGTTAAGAATGTTGTTGAGCTTTGGCAATTGGTTCCACGCATTCGTCCAGAATCTAGTTGTTCTACTGTTTCTTACTTCCCAAAAATTATGTTGCTGAATCAACAGGAAGTGTTGCTTGGAAGCATTCCATATGAGTGAACCTTTTGCATTGGGAGTGAATCTGATGAGATCCTCTTAAGGTCTATGATTGGCATATTTGGCAGTCCAAAGGGCGACCCAAGGCTTTTCAGGGGAAGAGAGCATTGCCACCAGATTTTGGCGCACATGATAGCATTGATGTGATTGGGATCCCTCAGGCCAATGCCACCTTTTTCTTTAGGCATACAGGCTGTGGTCCATTTTACCAGAGCCCATTTGCGGTTTGTGGTTGTATTTCCCCAGAGGAAGTTACGCTGTAGATCCCTTATTCTTCTAATTACCCACTTAGGCACTGCAAGGATAGAGAATAAATAAAGTAGCATTGTTTGTAGCACAGCTTTTATGAGCACCACACGACTTGCAATGTTCAGCGTTCTGTGCGTCCATAGGTTGAGATGGGATTCAAGCTTCTCGATGAGGATGCGCCATGAGGAGTGCTTGATGGCTGAATCAATAAGGGGGGCTCCAAGATACTTGGAAGGGAGAGTGTCTATGGGGAAACCCAGTATCCGAGCTATGGCATGCTGCATGACAGGGGGAGTATGGAAGAAAAAGATCTGCGATTTGGCTTTATTAATGTTGGTTCCTGAAGCCTCAGAGAAGTCATTGAGCAGGGATTTAAAGAGGGAGGCTTCTTGGACTGATGGGTAACCAAAAAGCATGTTGTCATCAACAAACTGTTGATGAGTTATAGCTGGGGAGTGGTGAATGGAGAGACCTTTATGCTGCTGGGTGAGGAGGGCCTGTTTGATATGACATCCCAGGCCTTCTGCCATTAACACAAAGAGGAAGGGGGAGAGAGGGTCGCCCTGCCGAATTCCTCTAGAGGGACTGAAGGGACGGGAGGGGATGTCGTTCACAAGAATGGAGAAGAAGGATGAGGAGATAAGACTCATAATCCAACGAACCGACATAGCAGAGAATCCGAAAGAATTTAACATTTTTTGAATGTATGTCCAACAGAGCTTATCAAAGGCTTTTGAAAGATCAAGCTTAAGTATCATACCTACCTGTTTGGAGTGCTTAAGGGAGTGTATGATTTCATGCGTGAGGATAATGCCATCCAAGATCTGTCTCCCTTCCACATAGTCGGATTGTTCAGGCGAGATGAGCAGGGGCAGAAGTGGCTTTAACCTGTTGGCAATGACTTTAGAGATCACTTTGTAAATAACGTTGGAGAGAGAAATTGGGCGGAATTTATCCGGAGTGTTGGATTTCTCCTCTTTTGGAATGAGCGCAATGAAAGTTGGATTGAGAGAAGGTAACAACCAATGAAGAGCTTTAGATTCCTCCACCACTTGCCAGACCTCATCTTTTATCAGCTCCCAGAAGGTGTGGAAGAAGGTGGTAGTGAAGCCATCCGAGCCAAGGTCTTTGCCCTCCTTGAGTTGGTTCATAGCTACATCCACCTCCTGGGACAGGATAGGGCATAGAAGAAGCTCATTATGTTCCTCAGTGATAATTTTTGGCACATTTTGGGTGATTTTTTCTATAGCAGGTCGTCTATCTGCGAGGGGCTCTTGATGAACTTGCCTGAAATGCCTTAGAAACTCCTCCTCGATTTCAGCATGCTTTTCCACTCTTACCCCTCCTTGCTTATGTATGAAAGAGATATTGTTGTGCATTCTTCTTTGAACAGTAGTTCGGTGGAAGAATTTAGTGTTCCTTTCTCCCTGTTTCAGCCATCTAATCCTGGATTTCTGCTTCCATAATATCTCCTCCTGCTTTCTCCTCTCCTCCAATTGATTGTGAATGCGTTGCTCATGTTCCAAGGTCCTTTCATTGTGTCCCCCTATAATTATTTGTTGCTGGAGATCTTCCATTTCCTTGTTTAGATCTTGTTGCGCCTTAAAGAAATTTCCAAATGTCTCTTGATTCCAGCGCTTTAATTGGGATTTTAGATGCTTGAGTTTCTGTTGGAACTGAAACATTTTGGATCCCTCTGGCGGAAGGAAGGTGTTCCATGTAGATCTGATGAAGTCCTTCAGAGAGGGGTGGGTGAGCCAGAACTCTTCGAAGTGGAAGGGTCGTTTGGTGGCGTTGCCTGGTCTTTGCCACTGGAGGGAGACAGGCCAGTGATCAGTGCCGGAATGAGGGAGAATTGCTACCGCTATGTCCCCTCCCAAATGAACCGAGTTATCAGATATGAGGAATCTGTCTAGTTTGGAAGCGATTTGATGCTTCCCCGCTCTGCGGTTGCTCCATGTATGCGTGCCATTACAAAATTGCAGGTCGATTAGCGAATTGTTTTGGATAAAAACTTTGAAGTGGCCATTTTCCTGTTCCATCCTGATTCTCCCCCCTTGCTTTTCCTCCAGCTTAGTGATCATGTTGAAGTCCCCTCCAATGATCCAAAGAGGATGTATTCTGCTAAGGTTCAGAGCTTCTATAGTATTAAGTAAAATACATAAATTATTCATAAAAGAGCTAAAATATAATTTAAAAAGAAAAATTAAAGTAAAATGAATAGGTCTTTTTTTTTTTTTTTAAATTAAGAAATTATAACGAAAGCAAATATCAAAATTTTCAAAAAAAAAAATGTTTAATTTGGTGCTCTTTAAGGGAAGGCTTACCTTTACCAATAATAGCCACATGTGAGATCGAGAACTGGAGGTCCTAATCCCTGAATCACTTCGTGAATCTTTTGTGTCTATATATAGCTCTCACACAAAAGATTCAAATCTCAAATTTGGCACGACAAATCGATACTTGGTTGCCTATAAAACACTCTAGAAGACAACAGTAATTATACAAAAGTAAAGCCTAAATTTTCAAACATAAGAAATGTAGATATATAAACCTAGAATACTGATGTAAAAATAAAACTTAAATTTTTAGACATAAAGACTATAGATACATGAATCAAAAGAAAACAACTCTTTTTTTATATTTACTTTTTTAAATTAATAAATTATAATGGAAAAAGTTTTATCAAAATTTACTTGTAAGACATTCTCATGTTGCAGGACAACAATAATTATACAAAAGTAAATCCCTTTCAGACATAAAGCTATAAATACATAAACAAAATGATTTTCTATTTTTTTCTTAAACTTTACGTATAACAAACCCTTACCAAAAATAGAAGCATTTTTGGTAAGAGAATTTTTTTTAATTGCACAAACCATTCTATTAGTAAAATATTTTAAATATAATTAAAAAAATACAAATAAAGAGAAAATAACTCTCCCTTTTTATTTTGCTTTTTAATTAAGAAATTATAATGAAAAACTTTTATAAAAGAATTTCGTATTTTTTTTTAACTTTGTATGGTGTTGTGTAGGGGAATGATGATTTTTCCCAATAATAGCCACCTGTGAGATTGAATCACTCTGTGAATTTTATGTGTCCATATATAGCTCTCACGCAAAAAGATTCAAATTTGGCACAACAAATTGATAATTAGTTATTTTTATGTGTAGAAAATTTATTAGAATTTTATGTCTTTAAATAGGCTACATTAAAGAGGAATTCCATGGGAAAAAACCATGGGTTGTGAATATAGTGAGCCAAATCAAAAAATTTAAGTATACTTAAATTGATATATAATATATATATATTATATATATATATATATAGAGAAGAATACCATGAAAAAATTCAAGGATTGTGAAATCAAGAGTCAAAATATTCACAGGCTAATCGGCTATTTTTATAATATTAATTTATTTTTATATAAGTATACCAGTCAAAATGTTTATTAAAATTATAATAATATTTTTTAATTTAATTTTGTTTACCTGATTTTAATTTTATTTTGTTTTTATGTAATTGGAGGAATCAAAATATTAAAAATTACAATTTTTTTTTTATATAAAATGAAGAGTTTTTATTATTTGATAATATCAAAACTTTCAGTACTTTACGAAACCAAACGATTTAAATGTAGTTACATACACACTTGAAGTCAACAAATTTGATTGAAAATAGCATTGGACGTAACTTTCGCAATAATATAACAAAGACAAATTTTAAAATTTATTATTTATAAATAAATTCATTTATATTCTCGCTTATGAGACGCAAAAATGATTTCAAGATTGAGGTATTTGATAGGAACTTAATTGTGAGTTACTCTACGATACTTTTCGGTGAGATTTAAAATCCAGGAACTTGAATTTTTATACCAACGTTCCGACTATTCAAACTAAATTAAATACTAGAATGTTCTTTGAGAATCTGCAATTTGAAAATTTCAATGTAACGAACTTTGAAGGTAGAAGAGGAACATTCCCAAATATGAAAACGAGATTTTCAATGAAAATACGGGTTTGAAATTTTCCATGTGATGAGGCACAATTTCCCGAAAGAACAGCGATCAAAGCGTGGACCGACTATGAATGGACCATAAGGCCTTATATGTGAATGGACTATACGTTACATGCCGTGCCCTAACTTGCTTCCTTACCAATGCCGTCACCGAATTTTTGGTTGCCACGTGGAGTGAAATGGTCAATCGAAACTACCGGGCAAGATGGCCAAAACAAAGCGCGTATCCGTCCACACCCACGTATTGCCACGCGGTCTACCTACGTGTGGCCAACCCACAAATCACGCGTTCCGAATAAATAATATTATTAAGGAAATTGGGCGCAGACGATTATAAATACACGCAACTCCCAATCCCCAGCCTTACCTTATGCAAATCCTGTGATAATATCACATTTCGGTTCCTCCCGGTCGAGTGTTCGAATCTCAAAGAGAGAAGATTGCCGCTTCGCATTTGGGTTCGTCTGTTTGAGATTTTGATTTACTCGCAGGGATTTTGTTTGGGTTCGTCTGTTTGAGATTTTGATATACTCGCAGGGATTTTGCTTGAGTTTTCGGCTTTTCCGCATCAATTAGCAGTACCAGGCGGTTATTTACGGTGAGCGAAAATGGTAGGAACCGGTAGCTACGCAACGGCAGCTCTCTTTGCCGTTGTGATGATAATGGTTGGAGCAGCAACAGCAGCAGATGTCTCTGCACCATCTCCGAGTCCAACAATGGAGGCAGGCTCTGCTTCAATGGCTGTCGTTCCGTCTGTAATCGCTGCTCTTATGGTCTCATTCATCCCCTTCTTGGCCTCTCGACTTTAGGGAGGCGGCCATTATGTTGCTCTGATAAATATCATTTATGTATACGACATTATGGTATGGAATTTGAAGAGATTATTCTTTTCTGTATGCGAGATCCCGTACTTTGTATTTATTTAACCATTTATGAAATAAAGGGATATCTTCACGGTCCGTCCTATTGTTTTTCATCATTTTTTACAATAATGTTGATTGGATTTAACAGATTTCAATAGCGTCACCAGATTTAGGGTTTCTGGATTGTTATTTGTAAATGCCTTAGGGTTTCTGGAATGTTATTTGTAAATGCCTTGGAACAATGTGGTATGATTTGTCTACTACTTTGTAATAGAATGAATGCAAATATACCATTCGGCACAATGTTTAGCACATGCGGAATCAATTTATGGATCTCCTAAGTAGCCCATACGCTTGAAATCTTTTCCAACAAAATGTTGTGTACTTCATTTTATTTTTCGGGATTGACGACATTCTACAGCTAAGGATACCTCCTACATCCACATTGACTTTTAACTTTCTTTTGTAACTTTCTAGCCCAATGCTAATTCTTGCTCCAAAATCATTCTACCAAATACCTTAGCTAAAAGGGGCTAATCTAATGGTGCTATAAGTTAGTTAAAAGTTATTTCTAAAAAAGTTATTTCTAAAAAGTTATTCTAGTACTAGAATAGTTGTTATTTCTAAAAAGTTATTTTTACTAGAATAGTTATGTAGGATCTTGTTACTCACAACTTTTTTTCTTAGCATCCTTCACACCATCTAGGATGATCAATTTCACTCTCGCATCCAAATCTTCAAAATTTCACCCTCGCATCCAAATCTTCAAATATTTCCAGCTCTTTACATTGGGTTGGTTTCTTGATCTCTTTCTCGGTGAACTCCTAGATCTTGTTGACCTCCAAGACTAACTTGATCCTTGCCTACCTAAGGACTATAGTTGGAGAAACCCTCCAACTTGTCCTCATACCAGAGACCTCCAGAGACCTACCGGCAACTTCGACATTGTAGCAACTTTGACTTAGGATATGACCAAATCTTGTTGTTCAATGTGACCAAATCTCAACATTGCAGTGAACCATTCACTTACAATGGGACCAAATCTCTCTCACTTGTACTTTGCTTCTCACAACTTTGATTTACTTACTTTTAAAGTAGCTCAAAAACCCTCTAATACCATGTAGATTTCGACTACCTTGGGTTTAGGTTAGTGTCTTAAATAATCTCAACAATAAACTAATTTGCATAGCAAAAATAGAAAGCAATGAATCACATATACAAAAATATACACACTTTTTAACAAAATTGTACAATCCTAATCTTCATTATTAAATCAAATTTGAATAATACAACAGCTTATGGTATACATCCTCTTGTCCTCCGCTTCGTACTACCCACTAATAGTTACTTAGTCCATTAAGGCCAATACACATCAAGATTCCAAAAGGGCTACCACCTAACACTATTGTATGTCACTTTTAATGCATATATAGGGGCTCTCTAAGTTATTCCCAATCTCCAATCTGCCTTCTAGTAGCCTCTTTAGTATACACATATTTTTCTAGGATTTTGGGCGCCTACCTAATTAGGAGACAAAGCAATCAAATTTGTGTACCCACCTATTTGTGTATTTCTGTTGGAGTCGTGGACAAAGCAATCAAATTTGTGTACCCACCTATTTGTTTATTTCTGTTGGAGTCGTCTAACAAGGCGGAGGAATTTGCCCAGATAGTCAAAAATTGTTGGAATCGGGCAAAAAAATTTCAAAAAATCTTGTAGAGCCAATGTCTGAATCATGTTTTTGATGATAGAAATAGATTCAACACCATAAAAACATCTAGAATAGCTAAAATTTTAAAATTTAACCAATATAAATTAGATTTATAAAAATCCTTGCCAAATTTTCTTTAAATAAAACTGGAATTTCTATAACTTATATGGCAACTCCTCAACCAGCTTAAACTAAGCGATTTGTGTTAACCTGAACTTTGTGGTGGGACGAGTCCAACGAAAATTACGGAAAGTTGGCCAAAACAAAGCGCGTATCCCGTCCACACCCACGCATGGTCATGCTGTCTCCCACCTGTTGCCAACCAACAAATCAGCGTTCCGCAAAAGTAATATTATTGAAGAAAGGGGGCGCAGAGGATTATTAATAGGCGCAACTCTCAACATTGACATTGTGTAATTTTTGTGATCCAACATATCTCTGTCCTTTCTCGTCAGGTGTTCGAATCTCAAACAAGAAAGATGGACTCTTCGAATTTGGGGTGGTCTGTTTGAGATTACGATTTGCTCGGCAGGAATTGCGCATAAGGTTTCAGCTTTTTTGCATCAATCAACAGTACCAGGCGTGTTGTGACCGTGAGTGAGAATGGCAGGCACAGGCAACTACCCATCTGCAGCCTTTTTGGCCTTTGTGATCATAATGGTGGGAAGAGCAGCACAGATGTGACTGCACCATCTCCCAGCCCGTCAATGGAAGCAGGCACTGCTTCAATGGCCATAGCTCCCTCTTTATTTTCCGCCCTCATGGCCTCATTCATCCCCTTCTTGGCTTCTCGATTTTAATGAATCTTGGGTCCATTTTTTTTAAATGATCAGAGAGAGGCGGCAAGTGTTATCTTTTTTCCTTTTTTTTATATATCCTTTATGTGTATAGCATTATGGCAGGGACTTTGTGGAGGTTATTATTTTGTGGATGAGAGGCGGCCAGTGTTATCTTTTATATATATATAGATATCCTTTATCTGTATGACATTATGGCAGGGACTTTGTGCAGGTTATTATTTTGGAGATGAGAGAAGAGTATTTTGCATGAGGTGAACGAAGTTATTCATCATGGTTTCTCCATTATAAAGAGATGTCTTCACGGTACTTGCTATTGTATTTCATCCTTTTTGACAATAATATTGGATTTAACATATTACAATTACATTGCCGTTCGCAGATTTAGGGTTTTTGTTGGTTTACAGTGTTATTTGTAAATTTCATTGAACCGTATCGTGTTATTTGCGTACTACTTTCTAAATGAATCAATCCAAACGTGTATTTTTAGAAGCCGTGAATAGGCTGAATCAATTTATGGATCTTCCATTTCCTCAACTAAAAGGTTGAAATGTTTTAAAGATAATGTTGTGTTCTTCATTTTATTTTATTTTTACAGATTGACTGCACCTGGTCTAAAATGGTATTTTGGGAATTCTACCTAGCCAACATAATGTTGCGTTTTTCATTTTATTTTTAGGGGTTGACTTGTGGAATTGCAAAAAATAGCGATCAAGATTTAATTTGTTTAAGGTTTATCATATGGTTTTCATTTTAATTTGAGGGGTTGACGTGTGGAATTGCAAAAATAGCGATTAAGATTTAAATTGTCTAAGGTTTATCATATGGAATATAGCCCAGCAAAAATAAATTTTTAATTTAGAATCACAATTTTTGAGAACTATAATAGTCCAACTACTCTTTTCTGGCAAGATTCTTGGTAGCCATCAAGGCTTAATTTGTCTAGAAGGAGATTGGACTAGGTTTATCATATGGAATACAGCATTGTTGTAAGAACCCGATTCCTATTATTAGAGCCTTATTCTATTATACACTAACATATCTATTATACTGTTGATTTGCAAGTAATAAAAGAAGTTTTCTGACCTTCTCGCAAAATTTTAAACATTTAACATCTAATCATTTTATCATAAACAACATAAATTAAGATGAGCATTCCATTGATATCAACTTAATAAGAGTAGTTCATGGAAAATACATGCTCCGGCGGTTGATGATGATACCTTTGTCGTATAGCTCCAGCTGAATGCTCCTTCTCACCGACCCAACCGGATTTACCACCCAGCGAACTAGGAAACAAATTCCTAGCCCAGGAAACCTCCACAGATTCCCTAGCCCTCCGTGCCCAAGTCCAACCAGATATAGTGTGTCCTCAAGGAGAATGTGCAAACCATATAACAATACTTTCCTCCTCTCAAACCCAAGAAACCTCCATAGGTTTCCAAGGTCTCCCCAAAATCATAACAAGTCCAAACAATCACAACCAACCCCCACAATCATAAGCAAAACCTCCAAAAACTCCCCCTTCTCCCTTACCCCTTCCCTTTTTATACCCTCCTTCCCTTCTCCATCTCAACCACCTCTCATTAATGTCATTCACTTCTCACCCATCCCTATAGTTGACTTCTCTTCTCCCAAGTAAGCTAGGAGTACATTTGGAAATGTGAGATGTAATTACATGGAGAGGACCATGTCTACTCCTTAGTAAATGTGAGGGTACATTGGGTAATGTGAAATGAATATATATATATTGATAATGAGTTGGAGAGGACTATGTCTTCTCCCAAGAAAATGTGGGGGTATATTGGGGAATGTGAAATGTAATTACATGGAGAGGACTATGTCTTCTCCTTATTAAAGGTGAGGGTACATTGGGTAATGTGAAATGAATATATATATTGATAATGAGTTGGAGAGGACTATGTCTTCTCCCAAGTAAATGTGAGGGTACTTTGGGGAATGTGAAATGTAATTACATGGAGAGGACCATGTCTTCTCCTTAATAAATGTGAGGGTACATTGGGTAATGTGAAATGAATACATACATTTTAAAATAATGGAAGGAGACCAAATTCTACCCAATATTCAATTTGAGAAGGTAAGTGGAGAATTTAAATAATGGAAATCATGAATTTTATATTAGACCTATATTTCTCAATATTTTTAGATAATGTAAACATTAACAAAATTTGTAGGATAAGATTTAAGTGGGGCATTACATAGTTATCCCGTGTCTTAGCAACACCAATAGACTTTTCTTGAGTTCATTTACCCATATTCAGTCATTTTGAAGCTTGTTTGGTCAAAATGTATGCGTATTTGTGTGCTAATAGTGCTCGTTGGCATCAATGCACTGTTGTTCTTGACACAGTGCTCTGTAAAGCAACTTTAGCCTAGAGACAGTGCTATGCAACGAACTATCTCCCACTCAGGGTTGCACTGGTCCTTGTCAAGCCAAAAATCCACTTCTTGCTTGAATTTTTCCAAACTGTTTCACATCTTGTTTGTTGAATGGTCAATGTTTCTGTTGGGTTATGTTATATTCTTTCCACGACTAGTAGATGTAGTTTACGGTGGGTTTAGAGGGGGGATTGAGCCCCCCCTTCGTTGCACCGACTGTGTAACGGGGGGGTCACAGGGGTGTTTGAGGGGTGGTTAGCCCCCCTCTACGAGGTCCAAGGCAGCGACCCGGGGAAATTTTTTTTGGACCCCATATTACGTTAGGCAGACCTACCTATGGTTTTGTGCATGGTTTTCACACATGATTTTTGAAGCAATGGTTTTCAGTCCATGGTTTTGGATGCAATGGTTTTCGGTCCATGGTATTGGATGCTTCAGCATGTATAAATATGTAGTGTAACATTGAAAGGAACATAATGAAAAATCAAGCTGGTAGTCCCGGTTTCGGGATCCAAGGGAAAATCTCTATGTATATGTGTTTTATATGTTATTTTATCGCATTGTTTATTTTTTGTGTTTTAGAATTCATATGCAAGTAATTTCTGTACGGGGTTAAAACCTATAGTTTCTTTGTCTCTAAAGTCCAAATTAGCATTTTTTTTCCATGCCAACTTTGGTTTTGTTTGTTTAATGTTTGTTTATGTTTTCTTTATCATTGTCAAATCAATCCCAAAGTTAGCTTACATTGATTAGTCTTTACTTTTCTGAAAAAGAATTGTTGTAAAGTCTTTATTTCTTTGAAAAAGAAACTATCATAAAGTCTTTGTTTCTTGTGAAAAGCATTGATTGATCGTTTCTGCATTTAGTTTCTTTATGTTCATCTAAAAATTAAAGGAATGAAAATAAAAGCATGCATAATGCATTTAGAAGTTTGTGTGTGCTTGTAGGAATGGTATAGGGAAAGGTGCATTAGATTTTCTTTATGCTCTTTGTTTAAAGATTCTGATTTATCTATCCCTTTTAGTTACGGTTTTCATTGTTTAAATCAAATGAAAAGAATGTTTCTCATCTTAGTTGCATTTTAGGAGTTTCAGAAACATCACGCGGTGAACCTGGAAGGAAAACTTTTAAACAAGATCAACTAAAATGTATCTCAATTAACCTAATAGAGCATTGTAATTTAACGCATAACATTTAGAGGTCTAGGCTAGAGACGTGTTCCGACGTCGTTAAACATAGAAGTTGTCGCTAATGGTCGGTGATACATTCTGAGTGTGATACCTCATTCCATGTACGTAAGTATATCATAGCTTATCCACGTACTTTCGGGTACATCGGGTGGTGTTATAGTATGAAAAATATAAGGGAATGCTCTCACTGTGCGGTTTCACATTAGACAACGCTAACATGGATTGGGCCTCCACGTACTTTCAGTTATATTTGGAAGGACTACAATAGGCTGCTATCCATTCATAGGTAACCGAGTCAGTCGCCTTATATACTGTGATACACCAAAAACAACATTCAGGGAGATTACCTGCACATATGTTAAGTCCTTGGTTTACTGAGGCAGTATATTGTACTTCACAATTACTTGGTAATCCTTTTGCCTAGATTATCCCTCTTTCTTTTGTTATGTTATTTTGATTAAAATAAAATTAACTAACCGCGGATAACATCCTCCACATCACTCCTTATTTGATCTTAGGTTGAGACATATGGGAAAAACTCCGGAGTCCACCGATCAAGGAATTCCTTTTGATGGGAATCATAGTCCTTTTCCTCCTTTCAGAAATATTAGTGCTCCTTATATGACTACATTGTCCCTTCCGGGACTTAACATCGGCTTTCCAGTATGGTTGTTCTCAACCTCCTTGGCCCTGCAACTGAATATTCCTACAATTGGACAAAATCAACCTCCAGTTGATCCTAAAGTTGACCCTTTACCTTCTTTGTTGGTTGTTTCTTCCTCCCCTTCTTCCTCTTCACTTGGTGAAAGTATTAACACTAGTAATGAGGTGGATAAGAAGAAGAAGGAGAAGAAAATTCAGCAAGGGGGCAACCAAGAAACCATTGCTTCGAATGCAACTTCTAATGAAAAACCATCCGATAAGCCTCACAAACTTCGATACCCTTGGAAATTTGTGCGGGAGACCATCTTCTTCAAAGTTGTTCTAGTATTCCTCAGATCTTAGAATAATGGTCTTCTTGTTCACAATATCATGTGTCATCAATTTCTGGAGATCATGCTGGTGACGCACCATCAACTAGTGGTAATAAAGTTCATGGAAAGAAGGGTAAAGTTAAGTTTCCTTGTAGGTTATGTGAAGGCAATCACCCCATTCACCTTTGTCCCTATCTGGATGAAGCCCAAAAAGCGTCGGATAATCGTCCTGCTTCTCCCCAACGACTTCCATCTGGGTACATGAGACTCTCCCTTAATCCTTCACTGGTTGATCAAGTGACTGACCCAAATCAACTGTCGGTCAAACCCACTCTCTCTGAATGTGAATCCCATGACTCTATACCTGACCAATCACACGCCGAGGAAAGAGTTGACCCGATTTCATCTTCAGTTAATCGTACCTTTCCCATAGAGAGTGAGTATGATACCACTTAGATTCTTTTCGTTTCTTCATATTCCAATGAGCTTGGAGGAAAACCTCTTGTTCCATCAAGATAGGAGGAAAATCCGCTCGTTCTCGTAACTCAAGGGGGTAATTCTCCTGTTCTTATGGTACCCCCTCCAAGCAGTCTGGTCACTTCCTTTGATTGGAATCGACTGGCAGGATGTTGTCTTCCTTCTTATGTTCCTTTCCAGATCATAGTACAGGTTTATAATATGATTGTATATGGCACTATTATAGATTACGATGTATCTGTGAGTATCCTCTCCTCCACTGCTTGGTAGGCGCTCGATTCGCTGCCACTTGTGCCTGTTGCCCAAAATTTGTTGGCTTTTAACAGAGGAACCGGTCAACCATTAGGGATCCTTCCTTAGTTTCCTATTACTTTGGGAGGAAAAATTGTTTATCTCAATGTGATGGTAGTCCCAGGCCCTTTAGATTACAATTTACTTCTTGGGCGCGACTATGTTTATGACATGGGAGCTATTGTTTCAACACTCTTTCGAGTGATGTGTTTCCCGCATGAAGGCAGAATTGTCACCATTGACCAGCTTTCATTTCCTGGTCCAAATATGGCTTCCAGTCAACCATCTTCCCTAAATGGTCCTTTTGTCCCAATGGTATCTTCCCTACCACGGGTCAATTATGTGGCAACCCGTTCCATGCCTACATCAACTCACGATTAATTCCGTGATGTTGTGCATTATGTACTAGGGGCATTGGAACCACATCTCTCTAATGGATTCCTTCCTACGTATCCCTTCCAAAACATTATTCTCCCATCTGATGAGAACCTCTTGGAAGTCATGACCTCTTATGGGTCGTGATCAAGGAATCATGAGCATATTTCCTTATCTTGTGTCAAGCTCGTTAAAAAATGAAACAAGGAATATGAGGATAGTTCTTGGTCTTATGTCAACCTCATTAAAAAATGAAACAAAGGATATGAGGATAGTTCCTGGTCTTGTGTTAACCTCATTAAAAAATGAAACAAAGGGTATGAGGATAGTTCCTAGTCTTGTGTCAACCTCGTTAAAAAATGAAACAAAGGGTGTGAGCATAGTTCCTTGTCTTGTGTCATGCTCATTAAAAGATGAAACAAGTGTCTCGAGGATAACTCTTTTACTGTGTCAACCTCATTAAAAAATGAAGCAACTCCCTTTTCCAAATCGAGTCTTTGATTAAGATCTCATAAAATCTCAGTCGACTCTTTCCAAAATCTCAAAAGTGAACCTTCATTCCATCCACCTAGTTGAAAGAAATGAAGCATGGGGGGGCATGTACCTTGAATTGAGTCATTATGTTGGGGGCATGAAAACTTATAGCAAGCATAGTTTTTCATTTCAAGCTTGTGTAAACATGAAACCAACTCCAGGCAGAGTTCTCCACGGTTCAAGTTTGTGTAAAAATGAACCCATGCCCAATTTACATCTCGTGATTTCTATTTTTATTAGCTAATTTCTACTAGATGAGCCTTGGTTGTTTCATTCCATCACCCCCATCTCTTTTGACAATCATATGCAATCACTTGGTTGTTTTTCCTTTCTTGAGCTACTGCAGCGGTGAGTGGTTTTATTAGCCAGCCTCTTGATCATTACATGTTTTGAGCAATTCCACCATTTCCAAAACCAATTTCTACCCTTTATACCACTTGTTCCTCCAGGACGAGTCACTTTTAAGCTCTTTTCTGACTTGTAAAAAATGAAAAGATCGTTGAATATTTTCCCTTTCTGACTCATTAAAAGAAAATAAAAAGAGGGGGTATGCTTTCAAGCTCTTTTCCAACTCTTTAAACATGAAAATATTATTGGACGCTTGTCCTTTTCAACTCGTAAACGGATTGGAAACAACATCTACTCAGTATAAGTTTAACCCTTTTCCGGACTGAGATAGATTACTTACGAAAAAAGAATATGTTGAACGAACATGGTCAATAGGTTCTCTCTTGTATTATTTTACGCTTTTTCGGACTTGATAGACAAATTTACGAAAAATAACTTGTGGATTTTTATTTTTGTCACTTTTCAAACTCTCTAAACATGAAAAGGACTGAGTTCTCATTGTCGTTAAACTCGTTAAAACATCAAATAGCGAGAAACTTGTCCATCATGACAAGATCGAGTTTCACCTTCACTAGACTCGTTAAAACATCAGATGGCGATGGATTCACCTGAAGGGTAGAATTATACATCAAGCATATGTTATCCTCCTCAAGCGTGTTAAAAAATAAAGAGGTATTGGTCAACAATGACTGGGGAAAATGGGAAAAGGGATAAATCACTTTATGGTAGAAATTCACTCTTGAACATGACACTTTCACTTCATCTCTGTGACTATTTGGATTGGGTTATCTGCTTGATGGTTATCATACCTACGGTCTATCACACCATCCATCACTTTGGTTTTGATTCAATGCCGCCAATTCATTCAGTGCTTTTGATATGTTCAAGAGAAGTCACTTAGTAAACTTCATCCTTCGCAATACTCATAAACCTTCATTTTCATGACCGTCATTCCTAAAAATTGTGTCATCAGTCACATTATGTCTTCAAAATCATTACACTCCTTTCATGTCATTGATGGGGGATACATCAAGGCCCTCCTGCGGCAAACCACTTCTTGTCGACATCAGCGCATTATCCCGGAAGTTGACTTAGAAACACCCTTCCAGTATCTTGAGGCTTGCATACATCAATGACAAGTTTCTCGCTTCCGGCGAGAGGTTGACATCACAGGCCTTCGACCGAAAGACTTTGTATGGTGTTAGAAATCAAAACATCTATTCACGCCATGCAGAATGTACTGTAGTACCTTGAAAATCATTAACATTATTGGTAATTTATTTTGCTTCTGTTAACAACTTACATCATTGGCTAGTAATCAGATGGTGTCTTCCCATGTTCACCTTCAGATCACATTTTCACATGGTTAGACTCGTACTTGAGCAAAATATTGGACAAGATAGAGGACCCTGATCTAGTTTCATCCATCTGGGTTGTGATTTCAGGATAGTACTAAATCATCTATACGATGGCTTTACATAGATATTCATGGATCTATATCTATAGACGACTATCTGGTTTATGTACATGTAATGAAAATTTTATATGTTGAGCATGGGTGTGCCTTCCCTCAGCAATTCATGAAAAATTCAAACATATCATGCTATTATGTATTGTAATTGATGCAAGTCATCGTTCGCTTTAGATCCTCTTCATTGCATCATAAAGCATATCACTTAACATTAACATTTTTGACTTCATGCTTTAGGCAGCAACTATTACAGGTTTATTTGGGCACATCATTCCCAACGATCGTATCAGCGTAAATAGGGTCTATCAAACCCTAATTTAGTTGCTACATACCCTAGACATGCCACCTCATCGAGTGCTTTCATCTATGAGAGTTTCTCGACTTCAAACACTGTTGAAGTGCTTCCTTTGGTCACCAACACACCCCTGGTTAGGGGTAAGTGCTCTACAGAGTAGGTAGCCCCATTCAAGGCTGCATTATAGAGCACCTAAGCCCACTCAAGCCTGTGCTGGCGAGAATCCTCAAAATGTTCATTGGATCTTGAGTATATTCCTCCTTTCTAGAGCCTTCTAGAAGGAACCCAGCTCCTATCCTATCAAGATGATCTCCACTTAGAATATCCTTGGATAATATAATCCTCTATCCTCTCATCACTTTGAACATGGAAACTAATAATCCAATTATGGGAAACCATTCAATGGCATATTAATGAAAAAACCACTTGCATTCATCTATAAATTGGCCTCCCATCATAGAGCCAAGGGGGTTGGAGCTTGGATATTATAGAGAAATATTGTTGGTTTAGAGACTTGAAAGCATTGTCAAGTAATGTTATGCTGCTAGATTGATGTTGTTATTGGTGTGATGAGGGTTTGGATTAAGCTGGATGAGTGACACGATATCGAACCACATTGGGTTTAACTTCTCCTTCTATCAATAAATAAAGTTGTTTGTTCCTTTTCCAATACGTTTGTCTATATCTATGACGAATGTATGTTCAAATGTTGTTGATTCCATTTGTTTATAATAAATAGATCATATGATTTGATTGTTGTCATCTTTTGTTTATGTTGGCAGGTACCAATTGAGCAAATTCAGTTTGAGCAGGAGTGACAGGAGAAACTCAAAGGAGATTAAAGGAAGCGAAGGATCACAAGTAGGTTCCTTTATCTTATCTGTTTATTGTAGGAAAAGGTTAAACATCTTTACTTCAATTGTTCTAAGTGTAACTACCCACTTAGGGAAGATATACTTATCCGTAGGTATAAATTTTGTATAACAATAAGGGAGGATCTAGATGCATTAGAGAGTTCATATATAACCAAACATAGTATATATGTGTGTCACAAGGGATTCAAAGGGCCAAGTGCATTGGTAGAATTGTTAGAATGAAGGATGAAAGGATAAGTGACTGTGTTATATTGTAACATGTTTGTTTATTTATCAACACACTGAATAGTATTAAGATTATTGGTAATAAAAATGTTAGTAATATGAAACTTATGATTATGAATATTGAGAAATTGATTTTGTAAGGAAAAGAGTAGTTTAATGTGAAATTATGCGAACAAAATATTATAAAATATTCCAAACCCACCCTTTTAATTACTTATTTTATTTTATTTTATTAGGATAATGACCATACCATATACTATGATGTAATAAAGCCACATGATGCACCATAATAAAATAGCATGAAACTTTCTATGTCGATCCGACAAAAGGGACAATTAAGATATAATCCAACCAAATGGAGCTATTAATATATGAACACCATATCATCCATACAATGACTAATATCAAGGGTAACACATAATTCCAATTGGATATCACCAAGGTGAATACTATTTGGATCTATTACACAAGAATAATGATATCTACCTATGATGAGCCGAGGGAAAAAATTGTTAAGTATAATGACTCCTCCCAATACTTGTATAACGATCTAATGGTGTTCTAACTCTATGATCTTGTGGAAGTAACTTAGGATTGAATTGATGGCCCACGACATGTATGGTCTTGTAGCCCTCTCATTGTACCACAAACTTGGAGCTCCTACACAACATATTGGATTTGAATCTCACCCACCACGTAGTTGGTCAACTTAATAATCCACTGGTGCAAACCCTTTTCTTTTGCAGCAACAACGAGCATGTCAAGCCCTAGAATTTTTCTCACAACTCTCCAATACTTCCACATGTAGCCTTGAGACTTTGCTTACTCTTCATGTAGGTCCCTCAAGTGACTGAGAGGGATATCAATTGACCCCTCGACTGGTTATGTCTTGATTCTGAAAATCATTGTTCAATGGGTCCCATCGAGCATTGACAAATAATGACGGCTCCTCTGGTACTTTGATCTAGATAAGTTCGTTGTGAGATCTACAAAGGAACCCAAGAAACCAATACCCACAACCAAAAACACAATAATGCATAAAATAAAAATTGGACCAGCTAGGGTGATTTCGAGGACCATTGAAATTGGATTTACCAACTAGGTTGAAGTTGAACCCCATCGAAGTTAGCAGGAAGGATATCTCTTGAAACCCTTCTTTGTTGAAAACTCATTTTAGCTCTCAAAACAATGTTAAGATAAATTCAAAATCCATGTCCACTACCATTTCTCCTCCACTCTTTTAAATCTTGATTGCTTGAAAGAAACCAAAAGAAAATATCTTCGTTGAGAATTACCTCATGCCAAAACCATGTGCTCTTCGCCCCTTACTCCATCATTTATTTATTATTGTTATTATTATTTTATTTTATTTTCTTCAGTCCAACTGGGTCAACTAATTGGGGATATTACAATTCCCCCTACCTAAAATTCTCGTCGTCAAGCAATTTCATTGTTGGATGTTGCAATATGTGCTCTCATTCCCGATGGGCGTCTTCGTCAGACAAATCTTTCCAGTGTGCCTAATATTCTCGGATGGTCCTACTTCAAAGCTTCATTTCTCGAACCTCTAACACCTCCTCTCAAACTAGTTGCAGATGTCCCTCCTCATCTAATGGGGGTAAATCAGGTGATGATTTGGCATTCTCCTCCACTGCCTTCTTCAAACAAAAAAAATGAAAAATGTTATGAATTATGCTCTCTGCTCAAAGCTCCAATTCATACGCCACCTCTCCTATTTTCCGGATAACTTGATAGGGCCCATAGGACCGTGGTTTTAAATTTTCTGCTCCTTTCTACTTCAAGGTAGACTATATGTACATTTGTAGCCGAAGGTAAAAAGCATCTCCCACTTTGAAACTCCTTTCTAGCCTTTGTCGTTCTACATATAACTTTTTTCGATTTTGAGTTGTCTGTAGGTTATCCTTGAGTGTTGAGAGAATATCCTAACATCCTTCGATCCAATCCTGCACTAATGGTTCCCTCCCATATCCAAATGTTGTGTCTGCGAAAGACAGGGCCTCATATTCATAAAAGTATCTTAAAGGTGACATCCTTATGGATATGTGATAAGTTGCATTATAGAAATATTCTCCTAAATACAACCACTTGACCCATGCTCTTTGTTGCCCTATGACATAGTTCAATAAGTAACATTCCACCCATTTATTTATTGCTCTTGTCTATCCATCTAGTTGTGGGTGGTAACTTGTACTAGGAGTGTGTGTTCTACCTGCTAGTCTAAATAACTCCTGCCAGAATGCTCCCATGAACTTGCTATCACGGTCACTGACAATGGTTTTTGGAAAACCATGTAGACAGAATACTCCATGGAAGAATATTTATACTATCTAAGATGCAGAGCTTCTGGAGGAAATCACAAATAAGTGGGTGTACTTGGTTAGATGATCTACCACCATGAAGATACAATCTTTGTCTTCGGATGAGGGTAACCCTATAATGAAATCCATGGAGAGACTCTCCCTTTTTTTGTTCCGGAATGGGAAACGGTTGTAACAAACCTTCCAAGTGAGTATATTAAGCCTTATTGCTCTGACAGGTACCACATTCCTAGACGTATTTGATAGTGTCCCTCTTGAGTCCCTTCCATGAGAACCTCTCCCACAAATAAGTGGGTGTACTTGGTTAGATGATCTACCACCATGAAGATACAATCTTTGTCTTCGGATGAGGGTAACCCTATAATGAAATCCATGGAGAGACTCTCCCTTTTTTTGTTCCGGAATGGGAAACGGTTGTAACAAACCTTCCAAGTGAGTATATTAAGCCTTATTGCTCTGACAGGTACCACATTCCTAGACGTATTTGATAGTGTCCCTCTTGAGTCCCTTCCATGAGAACCTCTCCCTAATGGTTCTGTAAGTCTTCAAAAATCTCCCATGTCGTGCTACAGGGGAGTTGTGGGCTACTTGTATGATCTTCGTCTTTAGCTGGGACTCTGGTACTAGATAGATTCAATCCTTATAATAGATAATTTCATTGGAAACTCTATATTGGTTTTCTAATGACTACCCATCATGAATCTCACAGGATGATTGGTTCTTCGATTATTCCACCAAAAGATGGAACTTCCAGCCTTCCACAATGTTTATGAGTGAGAAGGTAGTTGGTCTCATGGATAAGCCATTGCTACTGCATTGTTTTCTCCTTTGACGTATTCGACCTTTAAGTCATAGTCTTGGATATTTCTAACCCATTTTTGTTGCCTCTCGCTCAATCCTTTCTGATCCAAGAAGTACTTGAGACTATTATGATGAGTTTTTTACCTTGAACCTATTGCCCACTAGATATGGCTGAAACTTGGCTAGCACATGCATAATTGCTAGCATTTCTTTGTCATAAATTGAATAAGAGCACTCATAATCCTAGAGCTTCCTACTCTCAAAAGCAATTGGATGATGATTCTGTGTTAAAACAACCCCTAATTCCTTCCCCAAAAGCACCATACTCCAATACGAATGATTGGGAGAAGTCCAACAAGGTTAGAACCTGGCATGAACTCATCACTTCCTTCATTCGCTCAAATGTCTCCTATGATGCCTTTGTCCATACAAAGGCTCCTCTTTTGGTCACGTCAGTAAGAGGTGTTGCCAGCTATGAATATCCCTTAACAAATCTTTTATAATAAGTACAAATGCCCAAGAAGCTCCTTAATTTTGATACATTTTTGGGAGTGGGCCAATTGAGAATGGCCTCAATCTTCTCCTGGTACACTTTGACTTCTTGGGCTTCGATTATGTGACCCAAACATAACATTTCTATTATGCCAAACTTACATTTGGATATTTTGGCATAGAATTGTTGTGCCTCTAGTATTTACCAAAACCTTGTCCAAGTGTTGTAGATGTTCCTCCCATGTTCGACTGTAAATCAAGATGTCATCGAAGAAGACCAACACAAATTTGTGTAGCTACTTGTTAAACACATGGTTGATACATGACTAAAATGTCACAGGGGCATTAATCAATCCAAACGACATCACTAGGAATTAATAGTGTCCATAGTGGCATCTGAATGTTGTCTTTCGAATGTCCTAATATCGAACTTTGATTTTGTGATAATGTGAGTGGAGGTCAATATTTGAGAAGTACTTGTTCCCCTTCAATTCATCCATTAGCACATTGATCCCGGGGATAGGATATCATTTTTATGGTCTTTTTGTTTAGTTCCCGGTAGTCTATGCACATCCTTAGGGACCCATTCTTCTTCTTAACCGAAAGCACAGATGAAACAAAAGGGCTTGAGCTTGGTCAAATGTGTCTTAATGTCAATAACTCCTGGATTTCCTTCTCTATCTCATCCTTATATGATTTGGGATTTGGTATGTCGGTAAGGGGTAGTAATGATAGCTTGGGCTCCTTCCTCTAGTTCAATGATGTGCTCAAATTTCCTATCTGGTGGTCGTCCTTGTGGTATATCTCTAAAAATCTTCTGGTGCTTTTGAAGCAATGCCATGATGTGAGGGGGATAAACCTGATGTTGTTCTGCTAGTTTCTTCTCCATGATTCGACACTCCACAACCCATACAATATCCCCATGTCGAAGATCTGCCTCCATCCTATTGGATGTCACAATATTGGGCGGGTATGAATGCATTCCTCTCAACATCACCTTCTTACCATTTGTACCTGTAAATGCAAGTTCCATTTCATGATAGTTCATTGTATGAGTCTCAATTGAATATAGCCATTGAACCCCTAATACTTCATGGGAGTCTATACAATCCACAACAAAAAAAAAATCTATAACCGTGTAGATTCCCATTATCAGAATCGTACTAGGGACTATGTTGGTGCATGGGATGCGGTTGTGCTCCTTCTCTTCAAGAACCAAAACTATAAATCCTCCAAATTCTTCAGTTTCCAATCCTCTTCTAGCGACAAATTCTGCATCAATGAAGCTGTGGGAGGCCCCACCATTAATCAGCACGATCACCTTCTATCCTTGTATAATGCCCTTGACACGAAGAGTGTGGTATCTTGGGACCTCTGTAAGAGAAGCAATAATCCCTTCTTGAGTCTCCTCCTGTACTGCCCCCATACTTTGTGATTCTCCCTGATCTGGCTCGAGTTCCTCTTCTTCATCTTCGCTCTCAGAAAATACTTCAATATAGTGGGCTTTTCCCTTTGTACATTGATGCCACGGTGCCCAAGGTTTCTGACGATGGAAGCATAGAATTCTCCTCTTTAGATCTTTCATGGTTTCATCATCCAACTTGCTCTTCCCTGGCGTCTTCCTTTGTTTCCTAACTTCCTTTCCCCTTTGAGAACTGGTTGGCTTGGGTAGGAATCTAGTCTTGGGTACTGCATCTTGCATAGCCCTTGCTTTGTTAATTGTGTCTTGCAAGGTCATGGGTTGGTAGGATCTTACCCAGCCACACACAGGTTCTGACAACCGTTCTATGCACAACATTACCATCCGAGACATTGAGAGGTTGATGACCATTACTGCAAGCCTATGAAACTCCTGTCTGTCGGAGTTGGGTTAGCATCCGAAAGTACAAATCAAGGTCATTTTCAAATTCTCTATCAATATTTGCGTGAATTTCGTAAAAGAGATTATGTCCTAGAGTCATCATCCCATGTTTCCACGATTCATGTGCTTCTCCATCAAGATGAAGCGTGGCATATTTAATGGAAACTCTCTCATGCATGGGATTAAGTTGGAAATATCTATCCAAGTTTTTCACCCATGATCTTGCAGACCACTTCGTTGATCCATCAAAGTAAAGGAAGAGTTACTTTCCCCATAGCCTTTTGCAAATCCTGGTTTGCAAAGGGCCCCCATATGTTCTTTCCTTCCTTTGTTATTTGCTCCTCATGAAATAATAATCATTAATGGTTAAAGTTTATTTCACGTTGGGAGGAAACATTTCATATTCCTTCATCCAAGCTGCAACTATCTCCGCAATTGGCGAAGGAGATTCTTTCTCCCAGTAGGAATCATCCAAGAATGGAGGCATAGTTGGTTTGTTGAATAGTTGCTTTGAATGTTGGCATGGTCATGTGATGGACCATCCCCACCTGAATGAGAGCCACCTTCGCATTATTGCTTTGCAAGTTAGGTTTCCTGATTTGCAATTTGAGAAGTTCCACAATTGTGACTTGAGCGGCGTCAATCTTTTGTAATGCATTTTCAAGGTTGGTACTTTCGTGATCACCCATCGGTTCGTCTAACTCTTTCGACACTTCCTGGTCCTCAGTGATGATCTCTTTGTTCTTCCCTCCTTGACTTCTAGACTTTCTTCCTTTCCAATTGATAGCAATCTCTTTTTATTTTTCCTTTCTTGACATCCCACAGCTAGCCAAGATTATGGATCTAATACCACTATAAAACTATGCGAATAAAATAGTAGAAAATCTTCCAAACCCACCCTTTTAATTAGTTATTTTATTTTAGTTTATTAACCTAATGACCATACCATATACTATCATGTAATAAATCCACGTGCTGCACCCTAATAAAATAGCACGGAACTTTATATGCCAATCCAACCAAAGGGAGCTAGTAATATATGAACACCATATCATCCATACGATTATCAATATCAAGCGTAACGCGTAGTTCCAATTAGATATCACCAAAGTGAATACTATGTAGATATATTACACATGAATAATGATATTTACCTCTGATGAACCGAGGGCAAATCTTTTTAAGTATAATGATGCCTCCCAATACTTGTATAACAAGCTAATTGCATTCTGACTCCACGATCCTGTGCAGTTAAATCGGAATTGGATTGATGACCCGTGGCATGTATGTGTTGGGGAATTTTTCTAATAAAATCCCAAAAACAACAGAACACACATACAGAGACAATGCTCTGTTTTTATCCACAGGATCTTTAACACAGCGGAAACAAATTAAAATTTCTGAGCAACAAATAGAATTTTCACACACCAAGGATTTCTATTCATTAATAAAAATTGATACTAAATTCATCCTCTTTTTCCAGAGGGATTCACCAAGAATTTCCAAAGAGATTACCCTGTCTCCTTTTGAAAGGATTTACACTGCTCTGTGTAAATTTCTCATTTACATTCACTGCTGTAAAAACAAAAATTACATACACTGCTGCTGCATGCTCTTCTTCTTTTACTTCGCACTGTTGTTCCTTCTTATTACATACTACGCTGCTGCGTATTGAAAAACATACATGCTCTCGCGCTGCTGCGCTTCTACACACACTCTCTGCTTCGCACTGCTGTGCGTATTTCTCAAAAATTACATTGTCAACACAAAACCATTACATATATATATATGATAACAAAAAAAACTTACATCCGTTTTCTCTTGCCATGCTTCCGTAAAAGAAAAACAATAAAATTAAATACTTTTACCAACCTTTACTTGTGCCCATACTCCCGCTCATAGAAAATGGTAAAATTAAAGACTTCACCAAAACTTACCAACCCACAGTAAATTGCATTTACTGTTTTACTGAGAAAAATGGCGGTAAAGAAACTTTTACTTCACGTCAAATTTATTTGCTGCAGACCTGTACTTTAACCGTTGACTTCAATTGGATCGCATCGCACAATCACAATTTTCGGGAGGAAAAATGGAACACTATTAAATTGGTGCGATTTGCGATTTGCGATCGGATCGCATCGCACCATCGCAATAGCAGAAATCAAGTGAACAAAACGGAAGCTCCAAACGTATATGCGATTTGCGATCTGCGATCTCATCGCATCGCAAGGTAAGAACTGCAGTTGAAATTACAATTTCAACACTCTCCTTTAATTTCAACTGCTGGGTCATTAACCATACCCAGACGCTTCCTTAAAAACTCAAAGCTTTTCTGATCCAATGGCTTGGTCAGAATGTCCGCGACCTGTTCCTGAGTGCTGCAATGTTGTAAAATGATTTCTCCATTGTTCACCAATTCTCTGATGTAATGGAACCTTGTATCAATGTGTTTCGTTCGTTTGTGAAACACAAAATTCTTGGACAATGCAATAACTGAGCTATTGTCACAAAAAATCACTGTTGCTTTTGCCTGTTCTTGGCCTAAGCTCCTCAACATTCTTCTCATCCACACTGCTTGGCATGCTGCTGCTGTAGCTGCCACATGTTCTGCTTCTGCTGTAGACAACGCCACAATGGGTTGTTTCTTAGAAGCCCATAAAATGGCTCCCGAACCCATGTGAAAGACATAACCAGAAGTGCTTTTCCGATCATCTATACTTCCAGCCCAATCACTATCGATGTAGCCAACTAAATCTGAACTTTCTAAAAAGGTATATAAAATTCCAAATCTTTTAGTGCCTTTGACATACCTCAGAATTCTTTTTGCTGCTTGCCAATGTGCTTCCTTTGGCCTCTCCATGAATCTGGAAATTAAACTAGCAGCAAACATTATATCTGGCCTAGTTGTCGTTAAATACATGAGGCTGCCAACTATGCTCTTGTACAAGCTAGGATCAAAATCCTTGCTGTTGTCCTCTTTGCTGAGTTTTAATCCCATTACCATGGGAGTGATCGCTGCCTTGCACTCTTGCATATTAAATCTGCCCAACACTTCATTTACATATCTCACTTGAGAGATAAAAATTCCATTTTCATTTTGATCTACTTCTATTCCTAAGAAGTATCTTAGCAAACCCATGTCAGTGATTTCAAATTCTTCTTTCATGACTGATTTGAAATTTTTAATGAGGTAGTCATCATTACCTGTAAAAATCACATCATCAACATATAACACAACAATTAAAATCTTACCATCCTTTTCTTTGATGTAGACGGTGGGTTCTCCCTCACATTTGTCAAACTCATTTTCTAGTAGATAGAAATCTATCCTATTGTACCACGCTCTTGGCGCTTGCTTCAGCCCATAAAGAGCTTTCTTCAATCTGCACACTTTGTGTTCTTGGCCTTTCTTCTCATAGCCTAGAGGTTGCTCAATGTAGACCTCTTCCTTTAGCACTCCATTTAGGAATGCTGACTTCACGTCCATTTGGTAGACTTTCCATTTGTTTTGTGCTGCTATGGACAGCACTGCTCTCACGGTTTCCATTCTTGCAACTGGTGCGAAAGTCTCCTCATAATCTCTCCCATACTGATGCTTGTACCCTTTGACAACCAGCCTTGCCTTGTGCCTTTCTACCTTGCCTTCAACATTGCTCTTGGTCTTGTAAACCCATTTCACTCCAATGACTTCTTTACCTTTTGGTAGCTCAACCAACTCCCATGTTTTGTTTCTTTCTATGGCATTCATCTCCTCATCCATAGCTTCTATCCATTTCTTATCTTTGATTGCATCTTCGAAACGAATATGGTCATCAACATGACAATACAAGGCAAATAAGGAATTCATTCCTTCATTATAAATGTCACTTAAATTTCTGAATTTCTTACCTCTTTCATTCGGTGTGCAAGTGCTTGAAGATGCACTTGAACTTCCACTTTGTGGTGTGCTTGGAGAAGCACTTTCGTTTCTCCTCAAGGGTGTCGCTTGCTGCCCTTATGTTGGCGCTGCCGTTTGGGGATGCATTTCAGCCACCTCTTCATCATCTTCATCATGAGGCAAACAGTTTTTAACATTCACTGTTTTCTCTATGCTTCCATCCCAAGCTTCCTCCTCAATGAATTTAACATCTTTGCTCACAAAAAACTTCTTAGTAGATGGGATATACAACCTGTAAGCTTTGAATTCCTCACTGTATCCAATGAAAAGACATTTATCCCCTTTGTTGTCCAACCTCCTCCTTAGCTGATCTGGAATGTGTGCATAAGCCACACATCCAAAAACTTTCATGTGGGTGACTCCTTTCTTTCTCCCACTCCATGCTTCTTCCGGCACTTTATTCATTACTGCTTTTGTAGGACACCTATTCAAAATATATGCTGCACAATTTACGGCTTCAGCCCAATAATCATTTGGCAAATGCTTTGCCTTCAATATGCTCCTCGCCATATCCATGATGGTCTTGTTCTTCCTTTCAGCAACTCCATTTTGCTGTGGAGTGTACCTAGTTGTGAATTGCTTATGAATTCCATTTTCTCTACAAAATTGTAGGAATTCTTTGGAGATATACTCACCTCCTCTATCAGTTCTCAAAACTTTGATACGCAGGCCACTTTGATTTTCCACAAGTGCTTTGAAATTTTGGACTTTTTCAAACACTTCACTTTTGTTCTTTAGAAAATAAAGCCAAGTTTTTCTTGTAAAATCATCAATGAATGTTAGAAAATATTGGTTGCCTGCTAGTGATGGGGTTTGCATCGGTCCACATACATCTGAGTGGACAATCTCTAAGGGTGTTTTTGCCCTTATGCTTTTCCCTGAAGGAAAACTTTCTCTATGTTGTTTTCCCAAAATACAACCTTCACAAAGGTTGTCCGGTTTCTCTATCAATGGTAATCCTCTTACCATCTCTTTTCTGCTTAGCAAGTTAAGACCTCCAAAGTTGAGATGTCCAAATCTCAAGTGCCACAACCAATTTTCATCTTTTGGTACGCTTTGGAGAGCCTCTTGGGTAACTGCTGCAATAACTTCTTTGTTTTTCAAATCTGCCCTTATTCTGAGAGGGAACATTATGTTCCTCGTCATCCTCACTTCAGCAATACATCTTTTGCTGGGTGCTATATCCATGATGGTGCATACAACATTCTTAAAGAAAACATTGTACCCTTTGTGGACAAGTTGTTTAATACTCAAGATGTTACATCTCATTCCAGGGACATAGTAGACATCTGCTATAGTTTTCCTTTCACCTTTATTTGTAAATATTTTAACTTCTCCTTTACCCATAACAGAAATTTTACTATCAGACCCAAGTGTGACTTGTGACTTCACACTTTGATCTAAAGCAGAAAACAGGGCTATGTTTCCTGTCATATGGTTGCTACAACCGGAATCTAGAAACCATATATCTTCACTGTTTGTTTCAGCCATGTTACAAGCTAATAAAACATTATTTTGGTTGATATTTTCTCTAGTGATATTTGCACTAGAACTATTATTCATATCATGCTGCTTCTGCTTACATTCATTGGCATAATGCCCATATTTTTTACAGTAATAACATTGGACATTGGATTTTTCATACCTTTGTCCTTGAGCATGATATTGTCCTCTTTGTTGGCTGCTGCCTTGGCCTTGGTTCTGATCTGAATTGTTGCCTCTTCCTTGAGCATTTGCTGGACTGTTCCTTCCACCTCTGTTCTAGCTTCTGCCTCTTCCTCTCTTGTGTCCTCTGCCTTGACCTCTTCCTCTTCCAAAGGACCTCTGGGTCTTGAAGGCTTGTTCTAGAGATGAGTTTTCATTTCTATTCAACCTCTGCTCATGTGTTATCAGTGATGCATGGAGTTCATCAACTGAAAAGTTTGAGAGATCCTTTGTCTCTTCTATGGTAGTGACAATCACATCAAACTTTGAGGGTAGGACCCTCAATAGTTTTTCCACAATCCTCCTTTCTTCAAGAACTTCTCCATGAGTCCTTATTTGTGTGACCAAACCAATCACATGTGAACAATGAGTCAATGTTATCTGACTCCTTCATGCAAAGATTTTCAAAATCTCTCCTCAGCAACTGTAGTTTTGTTGTTTTCACTTTCTCCATGCCTTGATAGGCTGTCTTGAGAGTTTGACATGCTTCTTTGGATGTCTTAGTTGCTGCTATCCTTGGAAACACACTCTTGTCCATTGCTTGATACAAAAATACAAGGGCTTTTGAGTCCTTCTTCCTATTGCTTTTCAATAGGTCTTTCTCTGCCTGAGTTAATCTATTAAACTCATTTTCATCTGCTCGTTCTTCAAAACCATCTTGAAATATTTCCCATAAATCTTGACAGACAAACAGGGCTTTCATGGTTATAGCCCAATAGTCATAGTTTTTCCCATTGAGCTGTAGGAATTGAGGATTAAACAAACCCATGCTAGTGCTGGTGCTAGCAATTCCTTGCATTTTCAGCTATGCTTAAAATTTTTGACTGTTTGTTTAAAACACTGACTGTTCTTTCAGCAGTAACACAAAAAATTGGTCTGAGAAATACCTGGATTCTATTGCTGAGTCTTCACCTTTGCTGGAGAAACTGCTGCAGCAAGAAACTCCTTCCTTCAGCTTCTTTGACACTTTGAAAGAGCCTGGACTAGCTCTGATACAACTGTTGGGGAATTTTTCTGATAAAATCCCAAAAACAACAGAACAAACACAGAGACAATGCTCTGTTTTTATCCACAGGATCTTTAACACAGTGGAAACAAATTAAAATTTCTGAGCAACAAACAGAATTTTCACACACCAAGGATTTCTATTCATTAATAAAAATTGATACAAAATTCATCCTCTTTTTCCAGAGGGATTCACCAAGAATTTCAAAAGAGATTACCCTGTCTCCTTTTGAAAGGGTTACACTGCTCTGTGTAAATTTCTCATTTACATTCACCGCTGTAAAAACAAAAATTACATACACTGTTGCTGCATGCTCTTCTTCTTTTACTTCGCATTGTTGTGTCTTCTTATTACATACTAAGCTGCTGCGTATTGAAAAACATACATGCTCTCAGGCTGGTGCGCTTCTACACACACTCTCTGCTTCGCACTATTGTGTGTATTTCTCAAAAATTACATTGTCAACACAAAACCATTACATATATATATGATAACAACAAAAACTTACATCCGTTTTCTCTTGCCATGCTTCCGTAAAAGAAAAACAATAAAATTAAATGCTTTTACCAACCTTTACTTGTGCCCATACTCCCGCTCACAGAAAATGGTAAAATTAAAGACTTCACCAAAACTTACCAACCCATAGTAAATGTCTCTTGCCATGCTTCCTTAAAAGAAAAACAATAAAATTAAATGCTTTTACCAACTTTTACTTGTGTCCATACTCCCGCTCATAGAAAATGGTAAAATTAAAGACTTCACCAAAACTTACCAACCCACAGTGAATTGCATTTACTGTTTTACTGACAAAAATGGCGGTAAAGAAACTTTTACTTCACGTCAAATTTATTTGCTGCAGGCATGTACTTTAACCGTTCACTTCAATTGGATTGCATCGCACAATCACAATTTTCGGAAGGAAAAATGGGACATTATTAAATTGGTGCGATTTGCGATTGGATCACATCGCACCATCGCAATAACAGAAATCAAGTGAACAAAACGGAAGCTCCAAACGTATATCACAATTTTCGGGAGGAAGAATGGAACATTATTAAATTGGTACAATTTGCAATTGGATAATCGCAATAGCAGAAATCAATTGAACAAAACAGAAGGTTCAAATGTATATGCGATTTGCGATGTCATCGCATCCCGAAGTAAGAACTGCATTTGAAATTACAATTTCAACCGTATGGTCTAGTGACCCTCTAATGTTTGGTGTGCTAGATGTATGGTACCACGGCCTTAGAGCTCAGCGTATTGGATTTGAATCTCAACAACTACACAGTTGGTCAACTTAATAACCCAATGGTGCAGACTCTTTTCCTTTGCAGCAACAGCGAGCACGTCGAGCCCTGGAATCGTTCTCACAGGTCTCCAATACTTCCACTTGTGGCCTTAAGACTTTGCTTACTCTGCCTGCAGGTTCCTCAAGTGACTGAGAGGGAGATCAATTGATGCCTCGACCGGTTCTATCCCGATCCTGACAATTACTGTCCAACGGGTCCCATCGAGCATTAGCGGATAACGGTGGCTCCTATGGTAACAAGTTCCGCAACTCCCATAGGAGGAACAATCTCATTGTATCGCCTATGTCACAAAGAATGGCTTCACAGCCTCACAATCTGATTTTCAATTGTTTCAAAGCACCTGCCATCTAGCTACCTGTCCAATGATCGATGAGATGTTGTGCAACTGACTCTATCCACTCCCTGGTACTTTGATCCAGATAAGCTCATTATGAGATCTGGAAAGGAACACAAGAAACCAATACCCACAACTAGAAACACAATAATGCACAAAATAAAAACAAGACTGGCTAGGGTGACTTCGAGAACCACAGACACTGTATTTGCCGACTAGGGTGAAGTTGAACCCCACCGAAGTTATCTGGGAGGATCTCGCATGAAACCCTTCTTTGTTGAAAACTCTCCTGAGCTCTCAAAACAATGTTAAGAGAAATTCCAAATCCATGTCTGCTATCTTCCTCATCCACCCTTTTAAAACTTGATTGCTTGAAAGAAACAAGAGGAAAATACCTTGGTGGAGAATTACTGGCCAAAACCATGTGTTGTTGTTAGGTCCAACTCCGTCTAATGAGACCACAATTTTGCTCTAAATTCTAACCAGATTTTATAAAATTTGACTGTTTTTTGGAAATCTAAATTATAATTATGAGCTTCATCATTTTAAGTGTTTTAAAAGTTCTTAATAATACTAAATCTATTTCCACCCAAAAATGATTTAAACACTTTTAAAATTAGATTTTTAGATAAACTCCGTAGATAATGATGTAAGTATATATTGTTGGCAATGTAAGAAGAAACAGAAATTGTGACCTCCGTAGATAATGATGTAAGGAAGTATACGATGTTAGTAATGTAAGAAGAAACACTTATATTTAGTCTCATGGAAGTATACAATGTTAGCTATGTAAGAAGAAAGAGTTATATTTAGTTGAATTCAAGCATACATGAGAAGGATATCTTGAAGCATTTATTAGATGGTGTTTATATGTGGGAGTTTCTTTTTCAAATGAAAGGCTTTTAACTCTCAAGAGAGCCAAGTTTAAGCTTGAAAGTGAGAATAAGACATAAATCATTAATTTTAAGTTTAACCTTATTATATATAAATTACTATAATTAAAAAATTTATATTTATAAAAATAATTAAAAATAATAATAATAAATAGTTATTTTTCTTAAAACTAATAAACTAATATCTTTATATTTTGATTTTTTTTATTAAAATAATATCATAAAAAATACACATTAAAAAAATTTAATTATTTCAGAAATTTACTTTAAAAATATATATAATGATGTTTAATTTTTTAAACATTATCGTATCTAATTATTTATTTATTTTTATAACAAATCACTAAGAATACTTCATCTATTTATAAATTTGAAAATACATTTAAAAACAAATTATATAGTAAAATTTTAACGGAAAAAGCAAATATAAAACCATAAAGGCTATTCAACAGTAGATATGACGCTGGATCTTGATTCCAATCTCGAATGGGTTTTATTATCGGTCCACGAACTGCCGAACCTATAAAGCAACTATGATACAATCAATATTAACATAAATATTTTATAAAGCATTAACATTTTTGTTTCTGCAGGTCACTGAATATAATAAGGCCTATCAATTGCAAAATATTTCAACTTACACCAATAATTTTTATATAAAATAGAAATGTTGCAGAATTCTTCTTCCGCGCTTTTTAAAACCATCCGGCTCCTTACGCATAGAACAACAGACCCTTTTGCTAATTATTAATAGACATCCACATATTCTCTAAAGATCATCATCTTTTTCTGGCCATCTTTATCGCAGTTGAGGATTTCCTGAATGTTTTACAATTTGATCAAACCAATGTCCGTTTGATTGCCCAGTATTCAGGGAATTGGCAATCAAGATAAGCTAAAGGGTTTTTTCATCCTAAAATATAACCATTGCATCTCATTAATCATCAAGGGTTTTTTCATCATAAAATATAACCATTGCATCTCATTAATCATTAATGTTATAAATGTTATGGAGGGAGCCCTACGGAGTAATCTGTGCGATAGTTTAATAATTATGTTTTTTGCCTTGAAACTTTTGGAAATTTTTGTAATATTTTGAAAAAATTTAGCAAAGATTTTTGTAAATTTAGATAAAAATTGTCAAAAATCATAATTGTAATTTTCTTACCAAAAATATGATTCAAACACTGCTTATACAAAATTTTTAAATTTTTTTTAACTAAATTCAAATAACTTTTAACCATTCTTCTCCCCGAATTCCTCTGCCTCAGTAAACCACTCCGTAATCTTGTCCGTAGTCACCTTGTGCACACCACTCCGTAATCTTGTCCCTTAGTCACCTTATGCACGCTTTACGGCGTCACCGATAACAAGAGATGTCGAGTACAAAATTAATGTTGCTACTTCCTTTGGATACCATTTGCAGTGGCCAACCATATAATGTCCCAGCTAGCTGCATTTGGTGATATACATTGCAGGCAATTATTCAGTGGGAATATCATAAATAAATGCGATTGCGACTGAAACAGGCTCCTTGTCACTTTTATAAGTTAAACAATGTGAATTAGCTGCCGTGCCCTCTATGTGCATGTGCAGAGACAAGTTGCAGTGCTGGTTAAATCGGACTCAAATCTTATTAAATGCTTCAATGTCGGTTGAAGCAACAGGCTGAGTTCTTGAATTTTTATATAAAATGCCACTCTTTGCTTAGCTTGGCTTGGCATGTTGCCGAGCGGGGAGACACGATCCATAGACAAGTAACGCCCACGGATGGCTTAAATAAAAATAGTGTCATGATCACCTTTTCCCTCCGCTATTCTTTCTGTCGACTGTTGAAATTTATAATTTCACTGTGCGCGCGGTCAGCAGTCAACGCACGGAGAAAACCACCGAAGCAAACCTAAACCGCCAGTATGATATCGCACCACCTCTCGGCCTGAAGTGGTTTCCGGACATGGTGGTCCGATGCTGACAACTGTCCCCCCATGACGTAAGCCTCAAGCACTTTTCGGAAGGTAACTTGTGGTCAACTCACCCCTTCCGATATCGTTTTCACCCGTCCGTTTACCTCCTGCATTCACGTCCATTGATTTACCAAGTTGCACGATGGTTTAAAGTGCAGTCAGAAAGGGTGTTCCGATATGAAAGCTCCGCCATTGGATTAACGGTGAGTCTCTCCGTCGTCCGATCATGGGAAAGTACATACGGGCCTGTAGAAATTAACGAAGCGTGGACCATAACCCATACCTTATATTAATGTTATGTCATTTATTTTGGTAAAGCCTTTAATATTTCTTACGGCGAATTTAATAAGGAGTATGGGTAAGTTTTTTAAATATATGTTTTTAATACACCGTTGACCCCATTTTTGTTGCGTAAAAAAACGCACGGGGATTAAATGTATTTTGTATAATGTAATTGCACATGGAAAAATGAAAAACAGAGTTCGCGGCAGCGATTGAAAAAAAATATACAGCTTGTAAAAGGGAATGGAAAAAAGGGTCCACAGCACCCATAAAAGAACAGATTAAACTTTGTATTGCAGGGGACAGAAGAGCATGAATATTTTTGGGTCTGTAATGTAAAAGGGGTTTTATGCAGCAGAGTAGTTTTGTTTTGTAAAAAGTAAAAAAAATTGCACAGCAGTGCAGGAGTAGGAGGAGGAGAAGTAAATGAAACCAGTGGATAGTTTTCTTGAAAACCATGTATTGTTTCACAACAGTGAAAAGGTAAATCTGTAACTCTCTGTAAGTTTTGTTTTCACACAGCAGTGAATGTAAATGAAATATTTACACACAGAGGTGTAAAATTTCATAGGAGGCAGAGTAACTTTTGTGAAAATGTTTTGGTGAATCCCTCTGAGTGAAAGAGGATGAATATGTAAGTGTTTTTGTTTAATGAATAGAAATCATTTTATGGTGGTGGAATACTCTGTTCTGTGTAATTATTTTTAAAAAGACTCCTCTGTGCAAAAAGATCCTGGTGTAAGGAAAACAAAGCATTGCCTCTGTGTTTTATTTTGTGGTTTTGGTATTTTCCCATCCCATACATTTCAAAAATACCCAACAGTGGTATCAGAGCAGGCTTAGGCTCTTTAAAGTTGACAAAGAAGTTGAAAGGAGGAGTTCTTTTGGTTGCAGCAGTCAGTTGTTTTAAGATATACAGTCAAGAAATTGAAGCATAGCTGAGGATGCAAGGAATGGCCAGCACAAGCACTGGTATGGGTATGTTTAACACCCAGCTCCCACAGTTCAATGGAAAGAACTATGACTATTGGGCAATAACCATGACAGCCCTGTTTGCCTCTCAAGATTTATGGGAAATAGTTGAAGATGGTTTTGATGAACCAGCAGATGAAAATGAGTTCAATAGATTAACTCCAGCAGAGAAGGATCTCCTGAAGACCAATAGGAAG
>APFE031187071.1:23988-51991 GCA_000404065.3 Pinus taeda
AAAGATCCAAATTGGTGAAATAAATTGATCCATGCAATTCATCTAATAATTCATCAATGACAGGAATGGGAAATTTATCTTTAATAGTGAGCTTGTTGAGCTCCCTATAATCCGGACACATGTGCCATGATCCATCCTTCTTGTGCAACAATACTACTGGAGCAAAGAAAGAACTTTGACTAGTTTGAATTATACCAACCTCTAGCATTTCTGCAACCATATGTTCAATTTCACTTTTTTGGACATAGGGAAATCTATACGGCCTGATGTTTGGAGGAACACTTCCTGGAAGCAAATGAATAGCATGACCATGATCACGAATAGGTGGGAGACCTTTGGGAGTCTCAAATACCTTGGAAGGATTTTCCAAGACTTTTTGGAGATTTGGAGAAGTATATGATTTCGATGTGGGAACCTCTAGCGAACATAGTTGTGCAATTACACCTCATTGTTCCTTCTTTAGAAGCTTTGTCATACCGTTAGAGTTGATTATCTTTCTTGATTTCCCTACAATACCCCTTAATTCAACTTCCTTTCCTTTCGCACAAAATTTCATGAAAATTTCTTGAAAATTACAAGCTATTGTACCCAAGGATTGTAGCCATTGGACTCCTAATACAACATCAACACCACCCATTGGAATGGAAAGAATTGGGCGATTCAATACATATTCTCCCATGGATAGCTTAATATTATGGCACTTTCTAGAGCAATTTATGGTTCCTCCACTTGCAACCATCACTTGAGACTCTAGTGCTGGATATATGAAGAAATTCAATTGCTTTGCTATCTTACAATGAATAAAATTATGGGTACTTCCCAAATCAATCAACACTATTACCCTTTTTTTTTATATGTCCTTCTATCTTGATAGTTTGAGGAGTGGTCATTCTAGCCAATGCATTACAAGATATGGTCAGATTTATTTCTTCTTTATCTAGGGTTTGTTCCTAGAGTATATAATATTCTTTTGACATTTCTTGTTCCTTTTCTTCCTCCTCTTCACAATCTATGTAGAATAATTTCTTCTTAGCACACTTATGACCTTTAGTGTATTTGCTATCACAACTGTAAGAAAGCTGTTTTGCTCTTTTTTCTTCCAATTGTTGTGGTGTCAACCTTGTAGGTTGTGGAAGGCTAGGGAAAACAACACTTCCATCGTTATATCTATGAGTGGCAGGCTTGCTAGTTACCATAACTTTTCTCTCCAGTTTTCTTGCTAATCTGAATGCCTTCTCCAATGAATCAGGTTCCCAAAGGTGAACCTCATGTTGGATATTTTCCTTTAAAGTCCCTATGAACACATCAATCCTATGCTCCTCCAGAATATCTTTTACCCTTATGTTCAATTTTTGGAAGTCCTCAATGTGCTCCATCATAGATTCCTTTTGTTTGAGATTTATCAATTGGCTAAAAAAGGTGTTGCTTTTGTATCCTCATAAAGTGCTATCATTTCTTCCGTAAAATTGCCCAAGTGACAATTTGTTCATGAGAGCAAAGCCATTGATACCATACAAACTGATTTGGTTCCAAATATAAAGTTGCAATAAATACCTTTTGTGTGTTTTGCACATTATGGAGATAAAAAAATTGCTCCATTTGTAGTATCCATGTTCCGGGATCCTTGCCATCAAACTTCCTCATATCGATTTTTGGAACATGGTGGGTCTTCAATCCAACATTAGAATCTATGAAATCATGATTAGCATTTCTTTTGTTCTCATCATGAGTTTCCTTTACTACCCTTTCACCATCAGTGACCATTTCTTGTAGCAACTTATTCAAATTTATCTTCAATTCTTCCATCCTATCGTCCATGCCATTCATCCTAGTGTCCATGCCATTCATCTTAGCTTCCATGCCATCCATATTAGTTTACATGCCATCCATCTTATCTTCCAAGCTATCCATCGTAACTTGCATGCCATTCATATTAGCTTCCACACCATTCATCTTGCCTTCATTTACCTTTAGTGAGAGTGAAATTTTTTATACTTGGTCTTGTAATTTTGATATATCATGTTGCATTTCTTCATCTTCTTCACGAGTCATGCTAGAGATTTTAGGTTGCTTACTAGGTGTTTCCATTTTATTTCTTCAGGGAATTAATTAATGCTCATAATTCTTCACTATTCCCTTTGAATTCCTTCAAACTAATTTTTCAAACCAATCTTACGCAAAATTTAAAAAAAACTACACACTTTTTTTTTTTAACTTTGCAAGAGCTGGATATTGAATCTGTTGTATCTCTGTAACTGCGGATCTCGAATATCTGAAATCTTATCTTGTGGTAACCCTTTGAGTCTTCTGTTTAACCTTGCAAGTCAGATCAAGATTGGATTCTCCAAGGAAGAGTTATGCCAAATCTCCCACGGTGACCTGATTATGAGACTAGTTCAATAGAGCTAACTTGTATGACATGCCACGTGTCACTGTTTCAACATTAGTACTTGAAACTCATACACATAAAACTACATGCTGTCCTATTTCAGAAACTTCTGATGAAATTTCAATCTGATTCTCAAAACAAAATTTATGACGATTTTCCAAAAGGGCACCTATTTGGAATGTAATTTAGGAGTTTGCGAAAACCCTAACTTACTCAGATCATATCTCCGCAAATATAGCAAGACAAGCTCTGAAATTTGGACATGAAGTTCAGAACGATTTAAGCTCAAATGGGTAGATTCTGAAATGGCGTAGAACAAATGTTATAGCGAAAATTCCACGATGACTTGTTTGGAGGAGAAAAACCCTAGAATCCAAAGCTCTGATACCAAATGTTAGGAAACCAGCTCACAAAAATATCGAAAAGATAGATCAACACCTTAGAATTTAGCCTCTTTGAGGGGGCAACCTCCTTTACATTACACAAATGAATAATTCTTAGATGATACAAATCACTAAACCTCCTTTCTATATATAGGAGTCTAAGGGGTCACAATATAATCAAGCCGACATAATAGTAATGACATAAGGGCACAAAAATAATAATAGTGGGTTTCTATGGGGCATACTAATAACAATATGGGGACAATAGGGGCACAATAATAACAATAAGGGATACAATGACAATAGTAATGGGGAATCACTAGTATTATAAAGGCCTAACACTCATCTCCGACACCACCTTTAAAATGCAAATGGTAGGTATGATGAAGTGGTAAGAAACATATAATTTCTTTGAGAATAGAAGCTAGTTAAATTATGAAACTTCAAGTGAGGAAAGAAATAGTCAGTTTGAAAAAATTATAGGTACAAAACTACACAAAGGCGCTAATAGATCCAAAACATTTCCTTATTATGACATGGTTTCATGGGCCATGCAATATATAGATTTTCCCATTCGAAGTATAGTAGATTGCAACAAAGATGTTATAGCCTCTTGGAATCTGGAATTAATTTCACCAATTTACAAGAATAGTCCTCCCGAAGTCTCTTTGAACACCTAGTTTCTCGATAACTTCAACAACAGAGTGCTCAGGAAGTGTGAAGGAAATTATGAAAAAATTATGAAATATTTGTTATGAGAAGTTAGAGAAGGATTCAAACTTAAGGCATCAAAATAATATACGATCATCGTTTTCAAAAGACCCACTAGGTTCCTTGTTAAAATTTTGTCCCATGTATATGG
This sequence comes from Pinus taeda, assembly GCA_000404065.3. Taxonomy (NCBI): domain Eukaryota; kingdom Viridiplantae; phylum Streptophyta; class Pinopsida; order Pinales; family Pinaceae; genus Pinus; species Pinus taeda. The sequence goes on from APFE031187071.1 coordinate 27,623, forward strand.
AGTGAAATACCCTGAGCATTTCAAATTGCAATGGATGCCTTTAATGTACAACCTACTCAATAATTCAAAGTGTCTCAATTGGGCTGAAATTATTTCATAGAATATAACATATGACCTTATGTTGTCCATTATGTCTCCTCCAAGATATGATCACCTCTTTTACATGTTAGTCTACATTATCGATATTATAATCGCCTCTTTTCAGTTTCCTCTAATGAAATGGACGTACCTAGCTGAGAAAAAACTCCCTATTCAGAATTATGCCCCAATTTTGTGGGAAAGTAACTTCAAATTTCAATTTTATGAAATCTATAATTATGTGATGAGTCCTTTCCATCATATTCTGTTTGGAGAAAACCCTCCCAAGGTTAATGAAGGCCCTAAAGAGGCCTTACAGGAAATAAGAGATTGGTTCATGGAAGAATTATTCACATATATCAGATTCTATAGAAGTGAACTTGGCCCTAATCTACTTCCTAGATATATTCTGGAGAGGATATCTTTAAGTGAGGTAACCAATCAAACTGCCTTGAATGGAAAATATCAAAAATTGAGAAAATTTCATAAGAAAATATAGCCAAACTTCCCAATTTAGTTTGGAAACGTTTCCCTCAAGGACCGAGGACATACATTTATGGAGGCTAAAGAACTAAACCATTATTGGTTTTATTCATTTCCCCTACATCACTATGACTCTCATGGAATCATCGATGGCCATTATAGTGCTTTCATCTACATCAAAACCTACACACACCAGTAGCCCCACTTTGATGATATTTTCATTAATATTGATAATTTTGGCCAAGATTTTCAAAGAGAGAAGTTGTTGATTATCGAGGATAGAAGTAAACTCTAACAGTTTAGAGAAACTCTTTATGAGGAATTCCTTAACCATAAGAGTCTTCATACAAATACTGCAATTGAAGAGACGAAATCTCTTGAGATTCTCAAATACAATCTCAATGACATTATTTCACAATTTGTTTCCTTCTCTGCAAAAATAAAACAATCCCAACTTGAAAATTTTCCTGATGTTTCTTTTACAACTCAAGAGACAAGAACAACAAAAGAAGGCACTCCTAAAGAAAAAGTGTCAAACATTGGGATATACCAACAAGTTGAAAGGAACACAAAACTCACCGGTCATAAACAGGAGAGACCAGAGAATGAAAAACCAACATGAAAACAAAGTTTGTTCAATTACAATGTCATTATTATTGACATCCCATATCACTCCACCAAGGCAAATATACAACTGAAGAAAATTAATGAGGATATTGAATATATGGATATTGACAAAACGAAAAAAGAGAAAATTTGAGGGCCAATGTTGCAACATTGACCACTTTCTCTAGCAGTGAAAAAGAGTTTCCTCAGTAGCAAGAACAAAGAATCCAAATATCTATTCCATAGAATTGTCATGACATATCCATGACTCCAATTTCTACAAAAATACCTCTAGAGTCTTTTTATTTAAATCTGTCACTAAAGTACAAATTGTTCATCAAAGCATTCCATCCATGACTGAGTATTACTTTAATGCTCAAACAATTATGTTGTCAGAAAAAACAAAAAAATAAAGCTTAATAGTTTATAAATGATTTCAGAATTCAGTTGGCAAGCAACAGGAAATGTTGAGGAAAAAGCTAAAGAATCCTCCCTGGCTCTAGGAGCCTTTGCCAGTTACAACCAACACAATTTTTTTGAACTTTCCACCACCTACAAGAACAACTCCCATAAGATAAAACATGTGCAAAGTGAAATTGGGAAAGCCAAAGCTTTCAGTGAAGAAAGTTGGCAAAAGCATTCCACAACACTTGTAGGTGGGGTTGCCATCAAAAGAAAGAACTTGCAGAATTCATACCAAAATCAGTGGAATGAATTTAAACTAAAACACTCTGCATACATGCAGTTAATCAAAAATGTAGATGCACAACAAATATTAATATTGAAGAATGTGACAAAAACATTGTAACTATGATGACAACATTGAAACAAGAAATTGAAACTATTCAGTTTCGATCAATTCAAAATCATGAAGCAGAGAATAGCCTAGAGGTTTTTAATGTTGAAGAAATACATGCAAGAAAAATCTTAAGAGAAGAGAAGACTAAGTTTTATAAAGAAATGGAAATTTTTTACATATTCTTTCAACAAAATATTGATCTTGAGGACATAATAGAATATTGGGTGGAATAAGATAAGTACATCAAATAGAATTTCAGATCAATTCTTGAATGGAAAATAGAGTTCCAACCTAAGCACATCTCAAAAGCCCCCAAAACAGATAGAAGACTAATTTTCTCTTCTTTGAGTCAAAGAAAGTTTGAGGCAAAAGAAATCAAAGAATGCGTCAAAAGAGCCACTGAACTATATCTATCAGTATGGGAGATGGTGACATATTTTATACAAGAATTTGATCTCTGAGGATCCAAACCACTAAAATATGAGAAACTCGACTCAATGCAACACAATTTCAAAAACAATGCCACAAATGACCATAGAGTCATAGCCACCCTCAAAACCTGGAATTAACAAAACTTTTAGAGACTTTTGCAGTTTCACTTTGCGTAGATCAAAATCATTTCCAAATTTAGAATCGAGTACAAAAAAATAAAATAGATGTGAAAAATCTGATATCTATGTGCGAAGTGAATATCACCCATTTTCATCCTATCCACCTCTCAGGAATTTCTCAGTTGTTTTTATATTGCGCTAACTACATCAAGGAAAACACACCACATTTGGTCAACATTGAAAAAGAAGAGTCAGATGAGAAAGAGGAATCTTGAACAACCTGTTAGATGGACTTGGACAAAATCCTCTCAGGAAGGATTCAAATTTAAGAGCTGGATTTCTGCTTTCTTGCATACAAATCTTACATATTTTCTGATTCTAGACTATTGAACAAAGTTTCATTTTATTCAATGCTATTTGTGTGACCTCTTATATTGGAGTAGGGATCCGTATGCTCTTGATGGCCAAGACTTTTATTTTCCAAAATAGTTTTTGAAGTGAAATATTTTTGAAGAGGAATACAATGAATTGAATTCTTATTGTTCCTCTGATTACTTTCATTTTTTAATGGATGTTTCTGCTCTTCACTTGTCAAGTTTATTGATGTTTATCTCTTGCTCCACATTGGCATAACATACTCGACAATGTTTTTTCACATATGATACACCTTGTTTTCTTCTTGAAAGTAACTTGCAACCAATTTCTAAAGTGTGAGTTTTTTTCAAAAAGAAAACTGCAAGTTGTATGTATATTGACCTTTGGGATTCATTCCCTACAATCGCTTTCATTTTTAAATGGATGTATATCATGCTTAATACTTAAATATATTCATGTCTATGTATGGCACAATATTTCCACATTCTCTTAAAGACTCCTTAGGATATGGAATTATATTTTTTTTCTCTATGAAAGAAAATTGCACACAACCACATTATTCTAACTACAATGCAGTAAAGTTCTCATGTTCACAAGATAGTCTCCTCTAATGTAATTTTTATCCTTCCAATACATGAAAATATATTTTGGGAAGAAGGTTAGTATTTCAAAATGGATTTTGATCTCATTTCAATGCAGACTGACCCACCCTATTCATTTGATCTCTTTACATGCAAATTTTCTAGCGAGCCTTCAAATTTATTAATGTATATATGTGCCTAAATAAAACAATATTTTTTCTGCACTTGTTAGCATACCTTGTTGTGTGTTTCTTTCTGTCAAAGCAATTCCTTTCCTATTCTGTGATTGCATATTTATTTCATATTCAACCCTATTTTTCAAACTACAATGCACTTAATCATATATGTTTTAACCATAAAATATTTTTAAGTAACATTTTCCCCTCATCACATGGAAATTTATCTTTCAAACAACATTTTGATTTTCATTTCCCAATTAATTTTTGCAGTGGAAGATTTAAAAAAAAAACTATGAGTTGAATGACTATTTAGCTATCACACACATTTCCTAATTTTTTTTTGGTGCATGTATTTCATACTCATTTCTTAACCTTATTCATCTCTAGCTATACATGTATATAACGATAATCTGTATATTTTCTTGTGATGCGTGCAACACTATTTTTTTAGAACATTCTAACTAAACAAAACAAATATGTATTATCTCACTGCATATATTTTTTATTGTCAACCCTGACATTGAAATGACAATGCGCCTAAGTCATATGCTTCTCAACAAAACTTCTTTACAAGCATTTTTTTCCTGACGACACATTGGACAATATTTTTTTCACAATTTTGTTATTAAACAAAATAAAATTGTTATGATGATATTCTCTTTAACCCCTCCTCCTCTTTCTTTCTACGTGTCACATATTCATTGTTTTTCATTTTAGCAAAATGTTGGAAAGAAAAAGGCGGTGAAACCCGGAGACCATCTAACAATTTCAATCTTGTTATCGTTGCAAATTTCAAACCCTGCATCTCTCTATCCCCTATATCAACAATAACTAGTTGCAAAGTCATCCCCAATTATTTATGTATGCTAAACGCTTGCACCATTCTTAAAGTCATTGATTTCATATTCCCTCTAACAACTGGTGTTATTGGCACAATGATTCAACAATTTATTTCAAATGGAATGCATGTGTAATTATCAAAAATAATTGTAGCAAACACTGGAAGTTCAAGAGGCTTTGAACTAGGCATATAAAATATATCCTCAACATATCCAAGTTCCCCATTTACCAGCCTAGCTTGAACCCACAAATTAAATGTCAACATGAAACACTCCCCATCAGAAAGAAACACCTCATGCTTCAAAACATCATTGTCACTTTCAGATATTTATGTTGTTCTCGTCTGCTCTGCGACACACCTCATAATTGGGTTAGTGAATGATTCGAGCATATTTTGATTGTGAAATTTCATCAAATTATTTGTTGTAAAAAAGTGAACCATAGAGTCAAACAAACTCTTTTCCTCTTGACGTAGGAAACTGTCAAAACGTGACATGAGAAGACCCCTATCATGGAAAGAAGGATTTACATTTTTGATATTTTTAAAATATTTTGAAAAGATACTTGTCTGGGATCACCTCCCTCTTACCTAAATATTTTATCCAATGTGACAACAATATTGAAGCTTTCCCACAACACATTACCTGTTGCTCTCCCTACATACAAAAGTTTATCCTTGACAGGAGGCATTTTCCCTAGGTCACCCACAAGAATCATCTACTTGCCACTAATAGGAGAGTCCTTCTTGTCACAAAAGGCTTCCCGCAAACGTGCATCTATTTGTAAAAAAAATTTCATACCTATAAAGGCCATCTCATCAATCAGAACATAACAAATGTGCCTCATTTATTCTTGAAACGTTGCTAGGCCTTGCCTACTCAACAGTTTCATATCTTTTATGGGAATTTTTAAAGATGAGCGTATTGTCTTTCCATGTACATTGAAAGAAAAGATGTCAGTGGGTGCGAGAAACAACAGTGAACTCCTACCACCTGTTGCAATAGCTGAAAGAGCATGACAAATACATTGAATAAGAGAAGACCTCCCAGTTTTAGCTATATCTTGTATAATCATTCTCAACACATCATTCATTTCAACATCGACAAAGTGGTGTATAACAATCTCAAAAGATGTTTGTTGTTTCTCAAATAAAGGGTAATGTGTAACTATTGTCTCCCCAATTGAGTCACCATTAAAAACACCTGCTAACTAACCATGTTTTATAAAATTGATAGCATGTTCCGCAATTTCATCTAGCACAATTATTTCATACCAATTAAAATCAATATCGTAATCCATTCTCCCAAGATTGTTAAGGTCAGAAATCATTACACTATTTAGAGGAACAATCTTGGAAAGAACTTTCCACTCTTCAAAATCTCTCTCAACATTATCTTCATGAAGAAGGGGCTTGACATTGTCTTCATTACTCTCATTTATCGAAGGGCCTTGATTAGCATGCCACACAGGATACTTAAGACTCCTCCAATTCTCAATTATAATTTTGATTGAATTTCCTATATTTGAACCAATGTCATGAAACCACTTATACAAAAGCAACTCACTCCAACAAATTTTTTCAAACTCCTATGACCCCTCATTTAGAATAACATAGAAACATGACTAGACATGAACAATTGCATGTACATTACACAGTTTCCATGCCTCCTACCTCCACTTTGCATCATAGCTCCATGATCATACTGTTTCTATCAAACACAACTGACCAAGGAAATGGGAGAAATTTTGATATAGCTAGACAAAGTTGTTCTCACATGAAATTTCATTAGACTACATTGATAGTCTATGCAACACTTTCATGCCAACATTCAAAGCAACAAATTTGTGACTGCACTCAACAAGAGGTAGCTTTAAAAACATATGGCACTTTTCTTGCACACCAATGTCTTGCTCAACAAGCATCTATGCAAGAAACCTCCTATATGAAGACAACATAGGAGCAACAGATCCACCCACACTTGAAAACCTTGTCAACATCTCATGATAAAGTTTAGACCTCCTTTCTGCCTTTGAAGCATATTTTGCAATATATTTCAACAATGCATGTCGAGAACAACTTCTTGACAATCAATATTTACTCACCACATAGTGATAAGGTCAGCATTGTGGACATTCAAACGGTAATCATTCTGTGTTGCTTCATATTTTTTCCTCCCTTTTTCATCTGCATACATTGCATACTCAGCACACACCTCCCATGGAGCATCATAATGACAGGAAAGGATATATCCCTTCTTCTCTAAACACAAATCAATACTACATTTTGTGTGTCGTTGTACTCCGTTGAGAAAATGCTCATAATCTTCATTATGATTGCATGAAAACATCTGTGATCTTCTCAAAAGGCACAGGTCATCATTAACACTCTAAGGATCCATCACATCACGATGGTGTGTATTGCTTGGATTCCACGTTGTTACATATTTTTTAAAGTAGGACTTGGATTCATCAACATCCAAATGGTTTTTCCAATATAATGTTTCCATATTCGGAGCTCCTGGTAGCCACAAAAACCATGGATGTGCACTAAGCCATAGTGTTGGCACTAATACTTGCTATTTTTTTTTTTACACATAGTTAGCATATAAAAACCAAATCAAAATACCATAGCCATCATTCCAATCCGATTGACAATACGTCAAAAGAAATAACCATGAACCTAAGACAATTTAAAGTTAGGCCACTTTGTGTCAGTTACACTTAATGTAAAAAACAATGTTGGGCAACCCAATTACATGATCACGTCGATAAGCTCAGAATGAATTTTTTTCCAATACGCCCTTGCAGCCCTAAAGAAACAACCAAAATGCATTAGTTTCTCTACCAATTGATTGTTAGCCAGATCCCCAATTTGCTGACACAAATCTTGAATAGTTCCAGGTGCACTCTCATCCATATTCTTTTTCAAGAAGAAAGAATATGTTCCCTATCTACGATGATGAATAATATATTTAAAAGGAAATACAAAAACTAAGGATGGTTTCCAAATCTATGATCACAATACCTAAGTAGATGCAAACCATATTCATGCATTTCAACATTGCAAATACGTGGATGAAACCAATCAAAATCACCAATGGGGAACAACGTTTCCCTCAACGTTATATTCATTAACAAGGGATGTGCCAATATATGATCATTCAAGTGTGTCATCTCTTCTAGAATCTATACTTTTAATGAATCTCCTTACTTGTTCCACTTCCTTGCACTCATTAGGCATCCGAGAAAGAAATGATGATTGAGGGCAATGCAAACCACCAACCCCCAACATTTCGATGTCCTCATCGACTCTCCCTGTTTCACCCAGATCACTATCCATATACTGAAACTTGCTAGACACATCAGTGGACTATTTTTGTAGAGAAACCACATAATCCATATCAATTTCAACATCCCTATAATATTTATCCATCTGAATTTTGTAGACCAATGCATCTAACACACACTGGCTCTTCACATAACATTTATAATACTTGGACTCAACACCGCATCTCCTTACAATCATAAAATCAAGTTTCTACACACGTCATGGAAGATTCCTTGCAATCAAATATACATATTATGGAAAACTAATCATATGCCCATTATATTTATATTTCCCACCTCGGGAATGTGTCACTTTCAATATTGGATTCACTTGCACTATTAACCTTTCTTCAACTTGCATAAAAACTCTTAGGACCTTAGGATTCTCACCAAGATCCACATTATTAAAGCAAGAGAAATGGAGAGAACCCCTCTTACTCTTACATATTTTGTAGATGGGCCCTCCATGCCATCTCACAACTTGTATACCAAGATACAATTCATTACAGACTCAACACATTTCCACAACAAACAAGTTATTAATCATGCAATGAAACTTTTTATGCACCTAAATCATGTCTCTAGTAAAATGATTTTGGCCATTACCATTATTTCTGTGAAATACCAATCAATATTGAGGATAATATGATACAACCTCCTAAGTTTAAGCTTTCGATTGAACATTTATTTCCATAAATTCTTGGGAATTTTCATTCTTCTATTTTGGTTTCACTTCAGTTTGTTGTGCTTGCATAAAGTTAAAATTGTAATGCAAAATTAAACATATAAAAGATGATGAATTACTAAATTTTAGAGACAAAACACATACATTTTCGAGCCTCGTTCACCGACCCAACTCAACTTGATGAGCTGACAAAGGTTGCCTTGTTTTTGAATTTACTTCTTGGCCACTATTCACTTTAATATTGTTCTGCAACAAAAAAACAATGATTAAAAGATGAATCTAAAAAATTCCAAACACATATTCAAATGAGAAAATCCCACTAAAATAAATCCACATACACAATCTGTCCTGTCCAAAAAGAGGGACTCTCCATAGACTCTCTATGATTAGCAACACTGTCTACACACTTGCTTCCAGACATGCTTCTTCTGACAATCCCAACTTGCTGTCAGAAATTATCAACCATCCCAACAAGCATAGTAAAATAAACAAAAACCTCATATGGATGAAACCCATCTCGATGAACACATAAACTCTCTATTCCTTCCACCTTTGTCTCTCCGCAATCATTCCTTCCAACATTGTTCTACACAAACTAGTGAAAGAAGACAAAACATATAACAATTAATATATTCCATTCACATGTAAAAATCCTCTCAAAATAAAAAATACTTGAGGCACCTGTTCTCTTCCAAAAGAGTGAGCAGGGGAAGAATCTAATGGAGTCACAATATTCACTATATAGTTCTTGGAACGAATGCCCAACCCCACACTTCTAGAAGACTCACCCAAATTCCCCACTGTGTGACCCACCATATTGTTACCACCAATAAAACTCGATGTTGCAAATAGATCACTCCCATGAATGTGCCCCTATTCCAATAGTCCATTTCTTCCATTGTCCATAGAGGAACCATCATTCTCGCTTGCACCCACACTTTCTTTGCAAACAAAACGCTGGTAAGAAAACACAACGATAAGAAAATTTTGGTTCACCAAACAAATATCAACATGTTTAACGTCCGTGCAAAGGAACAATTTCAAGAAAATATTATTCCCATCATGCTACTGATATTCTTCTACATATCATTGGCCACTCCATCATGTTGATGAATTATCAATGCTCTTTTCTTTTGCTAGTACGTGGCTATTTTATGTGCATTTACTGCATCCTTGTTCTGTCGATGGTATTCATTCGATCTCTCACATGAACCAGGAGACTGAGCTCTTTTCGAACCATGCTTACTTATTCCTTCAGTTGAAATTTCTACACCAAATTTCCAATCAATTTTGATTTTTCTTTTCAATCTTCTTTCCCATCCCACATGCTCAACAAGTATAATTTTTTAAGTAGACACACCTTACATAAAGAAATAAATTTCAATGCTAAATAAAATTTAAATACTTAAAATCAACCTCCCATATTACACAGACATACATACATATAAACAACATCTCTATTATTGCAACACACACAAAACCACCACTTTCATAGTCTCATATAACCAATTAGGAATGCCTCTACATAATCCACATATACATAATGCAAAAAATAAAATTCAAGCACATTGTTCTATTTGCAAAACAATAAATCAATGCAAATAACATCCAAATAATTAAATTGTAAATTTAGATCGTTGTCTCCTCATTGAACAATCAAAATTCTACTTTTCCGAGCCCACCCATCAACACCAAGGGGGAGTATACATTGTGAAACTATCACTCCCAACATGTAGCTATCTCAACAAGACCTACAATTTTTGAGTTTTTTTATTTCTTCAATTTCCTTGCACTTAGACTTTCCTGTGCCATGGAATTTTCCCATAGTTAGGGTCATCTCTCTCCTCTCCCTACTATTCCTCCCCATCCATCTTGACCTCCAACCTCTCTCATCATAGTTGGGGTTAGATCTCTCCTCCCTTGGTTATTCCTCCCCACTCGTCGGCATAGCTGACATCACCTCTCTCCTCCCCCTACTATTCCTCCCCAACCATCCCAACCTCTAACCTACGACATCAACTTTGTAGGATGACTTCACAAATTCCCCATTTTTGACAAACCAACATGATTTCCACCCTAGAAACCAATTAGGTGTTGCCACACATGTCTTCCTTTCCTAACCAAGGACCACCCTCACCAATCATACTAATCAACTAGAAATGACCATGCATACCATCCTTTCTGACCAACAACCACCATCAGTTGTCACACCAGCCAACCACCATTCACCACACGTACCATCCTTTTCTGACCAATGAAAGCTCTTGACCATCACACCAACCAACCAACATTCAAAACACATAGGTTTGACCTCTCGCAGGAGCCGCAAGATGAACCCAATCCACACTATAAAGCCAAACCACTTCTCTCTCATGTGCATCCAACTGACTCTCTTCCTTCACCATGAATCGAAAAAGGGATCCCTTCCCTCCCATGCTGAATGCATCATATAGAACCCCTCATGCCCACCCTCGAATCAGGTTCTAAATAAATCAAAATTATTTATTGCTACATCCATTGCAAGAAGCAAGAAAAACTAGGTTATCTAACAGAAGATTCCATTCTTTACAAACTAGCCGAAATTTTATGAGCACTCATAAAGGAAGTCAACAAAATACAAGCACAAGAATCTCAAATGGAAAAAACTCCCAAATACTTAGATCCTGTTATCGCTCAGAAATTTCGCTAGTTGTAGGAGAAAATAACTAAGGTAACCTCAAATAAATCTTGTAGGTTGAAGCTGGCCCTTCAACCAAGAGAGGGTTTTCTCTGTAAAACTTGTTGGGCATGGCCCACATTGGTCCAATTTTTGTCTAGAGACTCTACATTTTTAGGAGCAGAGTGCATGGAGTCCATGAAGTTACATGTATCGCGCAGTGTCTAGTGGCTTTGGGGTGGGTCGAAGCCCCTCATTTTGTAATGGGTATCAGATTTTAGTTAATTGTTTTGTTAATTCCATGGTATGTGTACCATGGTTTTGTTTAGCTATGTAATGTATTTAAAGACATGTGATTCTTTTCGAAGATAAGTATTCAAAGATATCATAGTTCACAAGCCATCGAGTCTATAGTTTTGTGCTTTGGGGAAAGGCTCCACAACTGAGTGTGTAGAGGCCTTGAAGAGTCTCTAGTTGAGTGTGTAGACCACATGTAGCTAGGTGTGTAGACCACTTGCAACTGGGTGTGCATATCAAGAAGATTGATAAAGAAGAAGAAGTTTTGGCAAAGTCTTTGTATCTATATCTGTATTTATGTTCTATATGTTTATGTGAAGTAACTGCAAGTAATTGGTATTTTGGTGCAATGTTATTGTTCTGTATTATGTTTATATTGAAATGAATGTGATGAATTTTGTACTTAGAACACTCTACGTAGTTATGTTATGAGTGCTAGTTGATTAAAATATAGACAATAGAAATTAAGAGCCACACTGCCAAAGCCACCTCAGGTGATACTTTGACTAGCTTGCAAGAAGGCGAGTAGATCTAAGGGAACAATACTGCTTATCCGCATTGATGGGGACATCGACAAGATCAAATAAAAGGTCAAAGAAGTAACAATGGAGACCTAGAACAAGGTTGATGATCGCTACAAAATGATATTAACAGATGTGCAGCAAGGTATTACAGAATTAAAGGTACTGGTGCAGACAATCGACACAAATATGTTAATTAGTGTAGCTAGAGTGAGAGATAGAGCTGACAATGGGATTCGGGATTTTGCAGGTACCAGTTGGAGAATTTTATCTTGAATCTGCTGAGGATAGAGAGTGAGTGAGAGGATGGGACCGTGTCAACACAAACATCGCCGCACTTCCAACTCAGGTATTGCATGAGTTCCATCAAGGTATTGTAGATGAACTAAAGTAGCGGGAAAAAAACACCTCATTGTTGAATATTCAGGTGGAAAAGGATAGAACTTCACTAAAGAAAGAGCTCGACCAAGTGGTCAAAGAAAGGGATGACACATGCTAGCAACAACATTAGTTAGAGGAATAAACTTCCAAAACATGTAGTGAAGTTCCAAACACTAAGGTCCGAGAAGAAGAACCACAAGCAAAGAAGGCTGCGAAGCTTGGCCTCACGATAAAGGAATCCAAGAACAAGATCATGGAGATAAAATTTGAATATGAAGTAAATATTTTCGAGTTGCAAATTAGACTACTACCAACTATATTAAAAGGCATCTCTAATACAATTGTAGATTGTGGGAAATTTCTAGATGAAACAATGCATATTTGGACTTCACTACAGGAGGATCCAAACATTTAGAGGATTCAAGAGGAGATACAGGTGAAGCAGAAGCAACAGGAAGAGATCTGGCAACTGTGAAGATCTTACCAGTTTCATGGAGGCTCGCCAAATTCATGGAAGGAAAGAATATTCAGTAATAGATTGAAGATATTCTAAGGAAGGAGAAGATTTTGATAGAGATGGCTCAGTCGTGGCAGGATGAGGCCCTCCAAATTTTGCAAGTAGTAGATGAAAGGCTCAGGGAGCTATAACAAAGGGAAAAATAAGTGTTGCAGAAGACTATCAGACCAATAAAAAAGAAATTGCTACAAGAAGTGCACAAAGAGGAAAAGAAGATAGTAGAAATCGTCCTACAGTACAATGCAGTATACAATGGCATCGCAACAAAGATAAAGAGCACTGCAACTTAATGACATGGGACAAGTTACATGTGAGCGTTGGGAGCCTATTGGGCGTAACCCAACTTCGTCCAAGTTTTTGTCAAAGACTCCGCATTTTGAGGAACATAGTGCATGGAGTCTGCAAAGTTATATGTACCGCGCAATGTCTATGGGTTTCAGGGTGGGTCAAAGCCCCTCATTTTGTAACGGATATCGGGTTTTAGTTAATTTTTTTGTTAAGTGCATGGTATGTGGACCATTTTATTTATTTATTTATGTAATGTATTTAAATACATGTGATGCTTGTTAAAGATAAGTGGTCCAACATATCATAGTTCACAGGCCATCGAGTCCGTAGTTTTGTTTTTTAGGGAAAGGCTTCATAGCTAAGTACACAGAGGCCTTGAAGAGTCTGTAGTTGAGTGCACCAACCACCTATAGCTGGGTGTGTAGGTTAAGAAGATTTTATGTACTGAAAATATCTATCTTAATAAAGAAGAAGAAGTTTTGGAAAAGTATTTGTATCTATATCTGTATTTTTGTTCCATTTGTTTATGTGAAATAACTACAAGTAATTGGTATTTTGACACATTGTTATTGTTCTATATTATGTTTATACTAAAATAAATGCGATGAAGTCTATAGCTAGAATACTCCTAGAAGTTATGTTATGAATGTTAGTTAATTAAAATATAAAGAAGCAAAGTTAAGAGCCACACTGCGTAGTCCCTCAAGGTTGTAGAAACTTGGTTCTGTAATCTCCCATAGCCACCTCAGGTGAGAATTTGACTTACTTGTGGGCCGTTGTTGAAAGGGCTAGTGTCTGAGGGTTTTGTTGGTGCGAAGTACAAGCCGAACTTGGGTCAAGCCCAATGAGCCAACAAAACCCAACTACCCTACGGTCACTGTAGTAGAAGGTTTTGTGAAATTGATTTCAGGTGGCTAGATTTTTCGCTATGGATGAATTGTTTGGGTGATCTTAAAAAACATTCGGCATGGAGTCCAGCTACTTAAACAATTGAGATCACAACTCCAATGAGCAGGTTGTACAAATCATGAAAATTCACAAGTCCTTTTACTGTTTGGAAAATTAGAAGAAAGAGAGATTGAAGGAAACATATTTATAGACGGTTGGAGTATTAGTGACTGATAATTTAAGAGAGGAGCATCAATGAAATCCAATCTCATAAACTAACATTCTCAGGTACGGAAGAAGTCACTTATATAATAGAGAAAATACTGGCAGGGAGAAGAAACACATGCATTTCCTACTAACTACTCATAAAACACTATGAATACATTCAAGATTTCTCAAATATATATGGATTACAAGTGTTTATTCAATAATTCCCAACCTATATTTACATATTCATAAAATGTTTATATAATACTCTATATAAAAAAATTACAAAATAATAGTGCTTACTTAATTACAGAAACAAAGATATTTTAAATATCTCTAAAGTTCATGTATGCAAAGGATAAACTCTAAACTTTTATGAATGTCCTACAAAAACTATAGGAAACCATGCTTTCTTTTAGGCAAAAGAAATATCTAGTAAACTACTTTCCTTTAAAGTAGAATATGTCCCGAACTATAGTTTAGCATCTATGCTATAAAATAGGTCCCTATACAGCTACTTCTTCATTCTTATTCAATTATGTTAGAAAATCTATAAAATTTAAAATTGGAAATTGGTTTTCAAATACTAATCTTCTTTCTTGAAAACTAGAGTGGTTGTAGTTGCTTTTGCAACAATTTATGGCTGTTCATATGATCCTTCCTTTGCTGCATTTCAATAGCTGCCGACCCATATATCTTTAACCTTCTCTATGTTCCTATTACAGAAATCTTTGCTTTATTGTTTCTGTTATCACTTAGAACTAAAGGTTTAATGCATACAGTTACATGCCCTAGTCTGATGACAAAGGTTTATGTTTAACCTGTTTCCATTTTTATTTGTCTCACTTAGGAATCAGAGTTTTTAAAGGTTTTTAAGATTAAATTAGACTCTGCTCCTATTGTCTTTTCTCCACTCATCATTATTCCATAAGTCATGTCTTGTTTATGCCAAGTCACCTTGTCCTTTAGTGATTCCGCAACGCAGTCTTATTGGCCCATTTTGCAGCGCAATCATAATCTAGCAGTTTCGCAGCGTGTAATGATTAAGCCATTTCGCAACACATCATCAAAAAATATAACTAACAACGCTACAAAATCATGGATTCATGCATTCCGCAGCGAATCTTTCCTGAAATGTCAAGTCCATAGGTGAGTCAGCATGTCCGTCCATTCATGTCAGTCTAAGGACTTCTTGAAATCATGTCTGAACGTTCACTTGCCGCTCCTCCACCAATAGATTTCTGATATGCACGGAAATCTCATTCCCAAGAGATTTTACCGTGCATAGTCCTTAATAATGGTCGTGAGGGTGGCATGAGTAACCAGTCATGCTCCAAATTTGAATTTCAAGCGAGGATGTTCAAGCGAGCCTGATTACAAGCGAGGCTGAGTTAAAAAGGGAAGTGAACCATCTCGACCGGACTTGTTAGAATTCGGCTGTGAATATTTCCAAGTAAGAATTTGGCCGTGAGAATTTCAAAGTGAAGATGGAGAGAAAGGAGCACGGGTCCGGTAAATGCCAAAGGAATGAACCTGAAGGCCTAGACATAACCTTGAGAGATGAAAGCGTGAAGAAGGCGTTTAAAGATGTCGGGTGCTGGAAATTTTGCAAAAAGCTGCAAGGAGGGCATGCACAGGTAACAAAAGAGTTTGCACTTAATTTTACTAGTTTGAATTCAAAGGTTTCCATGTTAGAGATATCGGTTTCTCCAGAAACAATAGCTATTGTGACCGAGATACCAAGAGGCTAGGAAGAATGGTTCAAAACCTTTAAATTTGATAGAAATCCTTGTAAGGAGTTCTTAAAAGAAGCATATGTAAATGAGGATTATACAAAAGTAGTGCCTAGGTTCTATCTCAAGGAACATTATGCTCTTCTTCTTACCTGCATTCAGAAGTATTTAACCTGTGAAGGAAGATACAACAAGGTTTATCCTTATCATTTCAAACTGCTCCTGCATTTTATCGGGAAGGTCTCCATAGACATTCCATTTTATTTATTTCACAGTCTAAGTAAAATGTGTGATAAGGTGTAGCTCAGGAAAGAGGACTGTGAAACCTCTTTATTTCACCATGGCCTGATTAAGTTGTTGATTCTAGATAACCTTCAGAAGATAGGCCGAGACTGGAATTCCTTTATCTTTATGGCTGGTTTCCAAAGTAAAACTGGTCTTACTCCTCAACCAGCCAGAGAGTTTACAATTGCTGAGCTTCAAAGAGAGGCAAGAGCTAAAAAGAAAACCAAACCACAGCCACCAAAACTAGTGAAGCCGTTAGTCATTCAAGAACAACCTCAGAAAACAACAAAGGAGAAGACTCAGGGTAAGAAGACTGTACCCAAAGTAAATAAACTTGAAGCAGTCTCAAGGGTGAGGACAAGAAGCCAGATTAATAAAGAGAAAGGCAAAGCTATAGTTATCGAAGAAAGCCCTGTGTCTAAGGCCAGCCTAAATGATCTATTACAGGCTATTGAGTCAGAACAGTCTAAACCGATTGAGATTGATTTAACACAATCACCACAGGTAAAGGTTAAGAAAGAAAAGGCCTCAAAAAGGCTTAAGTTTGATGAGCCAGCCTAGGAATTTGTTTTCAAACCAAGAAGACCCATGACTAGAAATTTCCAGCAGGTACAAGAAGCACTGCCCAAAACGGAGGAAAAAGGGAAAGGAACATGACCTCAGCAAAAACGCAGCAAAAGTAAAGCAGCCATCACATCTCAAGGAGATTATGTGGCAGCCATGAAAAGCCAAATAGAAGCAGCTGAGGAAGAAATCAACCAACTGAAGAAAGCCATTGAAGACCTGAAGGCAGAGCTAAGCCGGGTACCTAATAAATGAATTCACTTTTCTGGAAAGATTTTGTTCCCAATTTTGCTAATTTTGCTTAAATCTTAGTGTTTTGAAGATGTTTAAATCCCTGCTACACATGTGAAGCATCAGAGGGAGTTTTTGGCAACTGATGGTTGGATGATATGAGCTCTCGGGTTTAAAAAGTTAACTGTTTTAAATAAAACAGCAGTTTCGTAGCGCGCTACGAAACTGCTGTAGATGATGTTTTTTAAAAAACGCAGACAGACAGTTGATTTTATGAGCGGGAGTTTTTGAAAAAGGCACACCTTTCCATCACCACAGCCTACAACATATCTAAAACGTGGCCACGTTCCATTCTTTGGGATATTAAAGACTCAAAAAGGTGTTGTTCATGTTCGAGCAAATTATGGAATAAAGAAGCCGAGAAACAGGGGACATCTCCGAATACCACAGACAGATAGGGAATCAGCGTTTAAAGGCCAATATGGCATATTTAATATCCAGCTCAGCCAAATCTAAAGGGAACCAGGTGTCAAAGGACGAGGAGTAGCCACTATGGCACGAAGATGGAGTTAGAGTCATAATCTATTTAGGACTTTTTAAAAGTTACAGTCAGCGGTTTATTTGTATTTAATAGACAGTTAAATAGTTGATAGGTGTCTTTAGAGATAAGGATTGAGTTAAAATTCCCCTCATGCTGGAGGAGGAAACTCGAATTAGTTAGAATAAGGATTATATATAGCTGAGACAGCAATGTAACAAGGGTTGGAGATTTGATAACAAAAAGTATTGTTTTAGCTTATGTAAAGACTATTTTCAGTAATATAAAGCATCTACTTTTCTTCTCAGGATTCATGAAGGATTTTTCATGTTTAGAATATGTGTTTTGTTCTTCCCTTAATGTTTTTTTCAGTTGCATGGATGCATAATCACTCAGAATTCACTGATTGTGCTCTGACTTTCTGTATGCATGTGTGAACTGTGGTTTCATGTAAGTTGTATTCTGAACATTTAAATGCTAAGTGCCCTGACTTCTATGCAAATGTAGTGTCATTGTTCACTGAAATATGCTTGACTCCATAGACCCAATGGGAACTCATGAAATGTTTATCCAGCCATTATATTTGTCTATGTTGTTACATCACAAGAGTTAGCCATCTTATCATCAATAAAAATCATAAACCCCTTGAGAGAGCCCTCTCAGGCTAAGGAGGCTAAGCCTTAGTCAAAAGCTTGGTTTGAAATAGTTACTTAGAGTCATCCTGATCAGCAGCCTATCAGGCTTGATTTTGAGATAACATTTTGGTGCATCTGCCCGGAGCCTGAAGATTACTCATTCCTGAAAAATTATGTTGCTGAACTTCTGAAGGTAGCAGGAGCTTAGAAAAGGTTTCGAGGTTGCATTCTACCTTGGTGACTCCATTCAATCTTAAAGTTAAAAAGGTGGCTTCGAAAGGAAGATACACAAGGAGTAATCCTGACCCAAACCCACCTAGTCCTGTGAATAATCCCAACATTATCTCTAGGAGCAGGCAAAGATTTTCCGATATACCAGGTACTTCAAACATTTCAAAATATTCGTTCCCTGAATTTTCTAGAAGTCCTAAAGATAAAATTGTTGATGATAAAATTAAATAAGTTTTGTTGAGGTCTGAGAACGAAGAAGAACTTATTGGAATTATTCTAGATTTACAAAAAAGAGGTATTGATACTTCATCTTTAGTGTCAGAAAGAGATAAGGAAGAGTTTTGGGAGGTTGTTACTTCAGAATTGTTATTAGAGGAAGAGGATTTAAACCAGCTCAAAGAACTTGATCCTTTTGAAGTTTTGCTTAAATCTAAAACTGGTTTACCTCTCCCAAATTGGAGTTCTTTTGTCAGTGGTTTGCAAAGTCCAAATAGCCCTTTCCGAATTAATACTTTGTCTTCTGCCTCTGTTAGTCCAAATAGTCCTCGGACAATACCTACTTCCACTGGTCATACTATACCTGTTGTCACTGCTCCCCAGTTCATTATGGCTATACCTCCTAGGTATGCTCCTCTGGCCCTCCCTGTTGTTTTACATGATCTTCCTAGCAAATATGCTGCTAGGATTCCAACATGGGGAGGTGATGAAGATATTACAGCAGAGGAACATGTGGATAGTTTCAATGATTTTATTGACAGGGAGGAAGTGGATGATGAAGATGTAAAACTAAGATTGTTTGCTCAAACTTTTATTGGGGAAGTCAGAAAATGGTTTAAAGCCCTTAGAGCTGGAAGCATTCACAGTTGGGTAGAGTTTGAAGAAAACTTTCTAAGGAAATGGGGAAATAGAACCAACCCTGTTCAAGCCCTTACAGAATATAAAAATCTTAGGAGAGCTCCAGAGGAAACAATTCAAAATTTCTCTAAGAGGTTTAACAAAATATATAATTCCATTCCAGCTCATTTGAAACCTCCTGGAGCTTTGGCACAGTTGAGATATGCTGAATCATTTGATTCAGATTTTTCCCTTTTACTTAGAGAAAGGGAATCTGCCTCTCTTGCTGACATGCAAAATGATGCAATTAAGGTAGAGGTGAACATGACTGCTGCTAAGAAATCTAAGATGGAAAAGTCTAAGTTGAAGGAAGAAGAGAAGCCTTCTACATCAGCTCAAGAAGATAAGTTGGAAACCATGATGAAAACCATGGAGAAATCGATGGACCGATTAGCTCTTGGGACTGTTTCTACTCCTCCAGCACAGTAAGAACCTCAATTTAGGAACCCTCAGTTCAGAAGATCTCAGAATCAACAAAGGCCAAGAGATAACCGAAATCAGCAGGCAGATCCTCTAGTAAGGCCTCCTTTCCAACAGAATTTGGTAGACGAAGAGGATGAACTTGAAGTCCCTGAGGAATCAATTCATTGTTTGGATGAAGATGGATCAGGAATTTTCTTGACCAAAGAGGAACATGACGAGTCCAGCATGATAAAATCAGAAGAAGAACCTTTAGATTTTGTGAAGGGCTATCAGCATGCTATTTTTGAGATGAAAAAGCAATATAATCTTAGGAATAGAGATGTTCCTATTACAGCAAACAAAGTACATATTAAAAAGAATACCTCAAGGACAGCTGATGATAAAAAGGAAAAAGCAAAGGTCGTTGAAGGTAAAGATGATCCTCTTCTTGACAAAAAGGACATTCAAATTCCTTCTCCTCCAAAAGAAATTGACAAGACTACTTTTGTTTTTAGTATTGAGAATGAGATTGCAAAAATTAAAATATCAGTCCCTTTTAATGAAATTCTCAAGGTAGACAAATACAGAAGCAAAATTGTTGAAATGCTAAATTCACAACCTGGATTGGCTGATATCCTAAATGTACAAGAAGATAATCCTATTATCTGTTTGGGTCCAAGACTTGAGGATGAACAGAATGAAGAGTTTCCTCCTTTCTACATAAGCATTACCATTCATGATATGACTCTACATAATGCTATGTTAGATTCGGGAGTGTCACATAATATTATTCCTAAGGTAATCATGGAAAGACTGGGGTTAGAGGTTACCAGGCCATACAAGGATCTATTTTCTTTTGATTCAAAGAGAGTTCATTGCATTGGGTTAATAAAGGATCTAGTTGTGGGGCTTACACAAATTCCAGCAAAAACCACTATTATGGATGTTGTTGTTGCAGACATTCCACCTAAGTTTGGGATGCTTCTTTCAAGGTCATGGGCAACAAAGATTAAGGGCACAATGCAGATGGATCTTACATATGCTACCATTCCAGTGTTTGGTGAACAAAGGAGGTTGTACCGAGAAACAAGGATGGCCTACATGGTGAGCAGCAAAGAAAAGCCTCAGAATTTTCCTATTTACTCATGTGATACTGGTCTTGGTTCAGCTATTCTTTTCAATGAATCAGTTGGGAGAGAATTAGAACACAAACCTGCAGAAAATCAGAGTCAAGAAGGAAAGCAAGGAGATGAAGAAGAAATCATGGGCTGCTGGACATTGTACTTTGATGGATCAGCAGGAAAAGAAGGAGCTGGAGCTGGCATTTGGATCACTAGTCCAACTGAAGAAAGTAAGTTCCTTTCATACAAATTAAACTTTGACTGTACCAATAATATGGCTGAGTGCGAGTCTCTAGTTTTAGGTTTGGAAGCCTTGATAAAGTTGAAAGCCAAAAATATTGCTGTTTGTGGAGATTCTGAGTTGGTAATCAAACAAATAGAAGGTTCATATCAAACCAAAGATGCAAGAATGAGAGCATACAGAAATTTAGTGTTGGACTTGTTAGAAAATTTTCAAACCTACTCTTTTAGCATCAAAAATAGAGACCAAAACTCTATTGCAGACTCTCTTGCCGTTTCAGCCAGCCTATTTATTATTCCTAAGCACTCTTCTGATCGTTATGAAGTGGAGGTTCACCATAGACCAGTCATACCGGATAATACCATAAACTGGCAAGTTTTTGAAGATGATCAGCATCTTAGAAATTTTATTGAATTAAAGGAAGAGTTTGAGCACAGTCAGATAGATCAGCAGAACATGTTGACAGAGTCAAAAGAAAGTCCTGAAGTTTTACAGTTACAAAAAAATTTAATCCCAAAGGGCCTCATTCCCTTGGAAATTTTTTTTGATCAAAATGATGTGTTCAAAGCACCAAGATTACAAGCTAATGAGGAGGAAGTAGAAAACTGTAATTTAGGTGACTCAGTTATGCCTAAGATGGTGAAGATTTCAAAGTTCCTTCCAGCTGATATGAAGATCAAATATGTTGAGATGATGAAAAGATTCATTGATGTTTTTGCTTGGAGCTATGCTGATTTAAAACAATATGATTCTTCAATCATACAACATACCATCCCTATTAAGCCAAATGAGAAGCCTTTTAAGCAGAAGCTAAGAAGGATTAATCCTCTTTTAATGCCTCTGATTGAAAAAGAAGTGAAAAAGCTTTTTGATGCCAAAATTATTGTACCAATTAGATTCTCAAATTGGCTTGCTAACTTGGTACTAGTCAGAAAAAAGAATGGGGAGATCAGAATTTGTATAGACTTCAGGAATTTAAACAAAGCTTCATTGAAAGATAATTACCCTCTCCCCAAAATGGATTTTATTTTGCAAAACATTGTTGGTTCATAAAGGATGTCTATGCTTGATGGCTTCTCAGGGTACAATCAGATTCTTGTCCACCCAGATGATCAGGAGAAGATGGCTTTCGCTACACCATGGGGAACATTCATGTACACAAAAATGCCCTTCGGCCTCATGAATGCAGGAGAAACTTTCCAGAGAGCAATGGATATTGCTTTTGTTGAAGAAAAGGACAAATCAGTGGTGGTTTATCTTGATGATATCACAGTTTCTTCAAAGAAGGAAGAAGATCACTTAAAGCACCTGGAAAGGGTCCTACTAAAATGTAGGAGGTTTGGTATTTCTCTAAACCCAACCAAAAGTATTTTTGCTTTAACTTCTACAAACTGCTTGGACATATTATTTCTGAAGAAGGAATTAGAATTGATCCTAATAGAGTTAGTGCAATTCAAAAGTTAGATTTACCAAGGAGCAGGAAGGAAATACAATATTTTCTTGGGAAAGTTAACTTTGTCAGAAGATTCATCCCTAAATTTGCTGAAGTGGTCAAGAACATAACAAAGATGTTAAAAAAGGGAGCAGATTTTAAATGGACAGCTAAAGGAAAGGAATCATTTGAAAAAATCAAGAAAGCACTTACTCAAGCACCAGTCCTCATCACCCCAGATTTTACTAAGGAGTTTATGATCTTCACATTTGCTTCTGATGACACAATTGCTGGAGTTTTATTGCAAAAAGGAAGTCAAGGTACTGAACAACCCATTTCTTTCTTTAGCAAGACATTGGCTAATGCTGAACTGAAATATAATATCCTAGAGAAACAAGCCTATGCATTGGTGAAAGCAATTAAGGATTTCAGGATTTATGTTTTGCACTCTCACATTGTTGCATACATGCCAAATACTATTATAAAAGATATTCTTACACAAGCTGATCCAGATGGAAAAAGGGGAAAGTGGATAGCAAAGCTGTTGGAGTATGATATTGAGATCAAACCCACCAAATTGGTAAAAGGTCAAGGCCTAGCCAAATTGTTGACTCAGTCAAATATGGACTGTATTGATATTAATTTAAACTCAGAAATCTCAGAAACTTCTGAAAATGAAGAAGAGATAGTCCAGATTAATGAAAAATTCTTGATCTCAGAATGGTATAAGGATGTAACATTTGTTTTGCAGCATAATAGAGCTCCAGATAACCTATCAAAATCCAAAGCTCGGTTTACCAAGTTAAAATCTCTCAGATATTTTGTGCATGACCAAAATTTGTTTTGGAAAGATGCAGGAGGGATATTATTGAAGTGTCTCATTGAAGAAGAAGCTGATAAAGTAATTGATGAGTTTCATAAGGGAGATTGCGGAGGTCATCACTATTGGAAAGCCACTGCAAACAAGGTTTTGAGAGCTGGCTATTTTTGGCCAACCATGTTCAGAGATATTTATAAAAAGATAGCCACATGCCATGAATGTCAAGTCTTCGAAGGGAAGAGAAAGCTCATGCCAATGCCCTTGGTTCCTATCTATGTTGAAGCACCCTTCCAACAGTGGGGATTAGATTTTATAGGGGAAATCCATCCTCCCTCATCAGGACAGCATCGCTGGATTCTCACAGGTACCGATTACTTTACAAAGTGGATAGAGGCAATACCCACAAGGCAAGCAAATGATTCAGTAATTATTTCTTTCTTAGAAAATAATATATTATCAAGATTTGGTTGCTCAATCAAGATCATTACAGATAATGCTCAAGCTTTCAAGTCCAAAAGAATGATTAATTTCTGTCATCAATATCACATTTCCCTTGGACATTCCACTACTTATTATCCACAAGGAAATGGTTTAGCTGAGTCTTCAAACAAGAGTCTTGTGAGAATCATTAAAAAGATGCTGCAAGAAAATAAAAAGGCTTGGCATTTGAAACTGAAATATGCCTTGTGGGCTGACCAGATTTGCACAAAAAGATCTATTGGGACATCACCATAAGAGCTTGTGTATGGGACAGAGGCTATATTTCCAACATCTCTCGGAGTACCAGTAATGAAGCTGATTCAAGGATTAGAAGAGGAGCCAAATGCTATACAGCGAAGGATAAATTAGCTGATAGCTTTGCAGGAAAAAAGGAACGAGGTGTTTGAAGGTCATCAACAAAGCCAAAAAAAGGTCAAAAGAGAATTTGACAAAAAGATCAAAGAGGTTACATTTCAGATTAATGACAAAGTCCTGAAATGGGA
>APFE031187078.1:0-11803 GCA_000404065.3 Pinus taeda
TTTAAATTCTTTATTACATGATGTTGCTCGAAGCATGAAGAAATCTTGCCACGTAGAATCACTAGTAAGTCATCATAGATTGATACGACTGATAATTACCTACAGTCTTGCTTAGAAACAGAGTAGTTGGGAAGAACTAATTTTTACAATAGACAGGGGACTGGCCTTGCCAGCTCCCTAACGAAAGCATACTCCAAGTACATCAAATAGACCATTGAAATGAAGGAAATCCATTAGATTGGCATGGATCAAAGGGAGGCTGGAAAATTCCCAAGGGAACACCAGTCAACTGGTGGAGATAGATGATTCAGGGGATGAGCAACGCCTGCAATTGGAAGGAGGAGAGAACGAAAGAGAATTGTATGAAGACGGAGAAACAGATGGAGAGACCGAGAAATCTGGTCAGGCAGAAGTAGAAATAGAGCGTCGTGAGGAAATCCCATTGCAAAATCTGCTACGAGAGGATGAATTGGCTCAGCTTCTAGCCAATATGGGTGAATATACTCAACCTCTCAACCGACTAAACCTTCGCACTAAAGAAAAACCATAAGATCACTCTATTCATGATAAGGGTGCATCTAAAGAGTTGTGTGACAAGGAAGAAGAAGAATAGAATCACTCCGCCCATGATGAAAGTGCATATAGAGAGAAAAATGATGAGGATGAAGAAGAGGAACAATTTGTTTCAAGTCAGAATACACTGGAAGAATTTTATGAAGAAGAATGGGGGGAAGAAGAAGTTACCCAAGAGATTGCAGAATAAGCTAGGGTTTCTACCCCTGAACAACCCAATCAATAGAATAATGAGGAAGCACCCCTAGAAGAAAATCAAGAAATTGGTCAAGGAGAAAGTCTAGGCTCGAATAAGCAAACAACTGTTCCTTCCAATAAAACAGAAGAATTCAAAATATTACAAAAGGAACAAAAAACACTGCTTAATGTAATAGCATGACTTCGACAACAAATTAGGATTCTGAAGATGGGGAAGAAAGCAAAAAGAACCCCGGTGGTAAAGCATGCAACCACTCTAGCTAAAACCCTTAGGAAAAAGGTTAATAAGACTGAGGTCCAGCCTACCATTCAAAATCGAAAGGAATAGCATTCGACTATTACCCACATTGAAATACAAACAGATAACATAACGACTTATGACAACGAAATTTGGATAGAGGCACAGTCCTCTGAGGAAGTTCGAACCATAACTACAGAATGATGCAATAAGAAGATTCAAGTAAACCTCCCACTTACAACTATTATGTGGGATAGTGACCCAAGGACAGTAACCCTGTGAGAGGGTTTGATGCAAGGCTAGCAAGCGGTAGAAAAACTTACAGAATAGACGGTCTCTCAAGAAAAGCATGAAGAATTACAACAACAGCTAAGGGATGTTAATTTATCCAAAAGCCAGGCTTTTGAAGGATGGCAAAAGGAAGAAGAAAGAGTCAAAAATGTAACTCATAGGCTAGATGTAGTCATCAAACAAATGGATACCTTATGCTCTTTGTACACTAATGTCCTAGCATGTAGAGCACCTACTAGGATTTATGCTGTCAAAGCAGGAGCCCCTATAGAAATAAACACTATTGATGACTTCATAAATTGTTGTAAGCACTATGTGGTGAAGGTTCAAAGATTATCATGTGAATTCTATTTGCACAACCTTGTGTTAGATCAAGAAACAAAGAAGAATCCTAGCCCTTTCGTCGGGGATGTCCAACTGTGGCATTTATTTCATTTGGAGTTAATCAAATAAAATGGCTTAAAGCCTATAATGGATTCCAAAGACAATAAAATGGATTAGACTTATGGGTAAGAGTTGAGCCTAGAGATCCATTGCAGTTATCGAATAAACATAGGAACCTAATGACAACTCCGGGCATGATTGAAGCATTCAGACCTATTCATACAACAATCAATCGACAAGGGATACAATACTTCTTTACCATAAAAGACCTTGCCATTGTAGCTGCTAAATTTCGATATTAGACTTCTAATCCGAATATCCAACACAGGGAACCATTTAACTATGAGAACTTTAAGTTAGTTGTTGATCGCTTGGGCCTCTATGGTGATCTTATTTTGAAGGAAGGGCCAGCTTGGTTAGGTTGTAGGTTCCAAAGTGTAGTCATTTAGCATTCTGCACAAGGATACCAAGCCCTATATGAAATTCCTGAGGGCCAGACAAGACATCCTTTTGAGCACCTAGCTAGGCATCATGGCTGTATACCTCCTCATGAGATCTCGTCTCTAGCCTACTCCCTCATCGCCTTGCATGTCAACTATCATGTTTTCATGAGGCCATGAAAAAGGGTAAGCAGGGGGGCGTGTTAAGCATTGGAGAAGGTATGTTATTTTCATTTACTTTGTTATCTTTTCTTCAAAACTCATAACCTTTTTACATCATGAGCTAGGTATATGACAAGAGATTATGATAAAATCCAAAAGATTTATATGTGACGTGAAATAACTAATAATTACCCTTTTTCCATGTAGAAAGAGGAGAAAACGGAAGACTCCCATCCCAAAGGAAAGAACAAGACCAAGTTAACTACTGTCCCTTTGACAGGGAACCATTCTCAAACAAGTCGATCCAAATTGGAGCATAACAACAAAAAAAAGCAAAAGGAGATATCCAATCGGCACAAAATAACAAGAGGATATCCGAGAACTAACAGTTTGGTGAATCCCTCAGGATCCTTTGATCCTGAGTGATCTCTATATTAACAATCTTCTGTATGGTTGATATCTCTGCTCGGCTATTATAAGATGGGTAGCACTGTTAGCATGGGGGAGAGCAATTGCTAATTTTACGAAATTCTTCTTAGTACTTGAACTTTGATCATCGGCTCTCTTTGAAGATCAATTCAATGTAACTCTGTTTGATGTTTAATATATAAATCTTTTTTCCATTCTATCATTGATTCTGGAGTAACCTTAAGCAGTGAGTCCCTAGAGGCTAAGGGCCCAGCCCTGGTGGATCACTTGCTCCTGTACCATTATTTCTCCATCTACTTTGTTCAGTAATCTTACATGCTTTATTGTTTTACATATCGGCTCTGTTATATATACTTGACTAAATAATATTATTACCTACAGCACGAATGCTATGCTATTCATTCTAACTTTATATCACATTGACTGCTCATTTTGAAAATTGATATAACATTGTTGTTCCTTACAAATTGCCATTCGATTAAAGATTATCAGTGATGTATATTCCTAAATTGGTACTACTGTATGGTTTATTCTTAAATTGTGATTGCTGTCATTCGGGATTACTATTCCGTTATGATCACAATTGCTGTTACTTTATAGCTGTGATTCATACTTATTGTATCGAAGCTCAGATTACTGTTCCTTTTAATGTTAACTATGTCACGTGTTTAATCTGGTTTGTTGTACACTCATATTTGATCTAAGTTGATGTTCTATATTTTACTTATCTTAGTTCGTTGTTCCGTTTCTATTTGTTGTTCAATTCAAAGGTTGTTACTTAATTCATGTAGGATATAATTATCGTTGCATTCAATTCTGTAGGTTAAGGTTTTTCTATTCAATCCTGTTTATAAAGATAGTTGTTGTTCCATTTCTTTTCATTTGAAGTTATCATCGCTTTGGTGTACAGAAGATCTGAGACTGTAGTGAACATCGACATATGTTGTCTAGTTCCTAGATTGATGATCCTTTCTTTGAGTGCTTTTTTATTGAATCAATTTACAAAGTGAAGAGTTACCATTATTGTACCCTTGACTAATAAATTGTTGTAGTTTTCTGAACACATGATTTGAGTCTTAGGTTTCTTTTCGCAAGTAGATTTTATTCCAAGAATCTGTTTACTCTTGTATTTAGAGTGTTATACTACTAGCATTACCTAAATGACCGCCTCAAACTGAGTACACTCTTTGAGATAACAATCATTCCTAGATTGACAATTAATGTAGGGTAAATAGAGGTGGAAAAGACCCTTTTTACTGCTTGACACTAGTCATCATATCGAATCACTTAATCACTATAGTAACTGAGACCCAAATCAATTTCAAATAATCGAAGAGGTTAGATCACTGTAAATCCATTCGCCAGAATACCAATCCACATATTGTTCATCACAGAACTAGATTCTATCACTGAAACCCTGATTAACCATATATCAGAATATATACACTATTGTTCTCAAGCATATTCACGTATATACATTCTTTCCATGAAGAATTCATGCTTACAAATCTAAAAGCACTGAATCCAAAATATGAATCATTATCATATTGAAATACTCACTGAACCACTTACAGAATCAATCACGGATCTCCGAACCACATATAGATAACAACATTATTACTATTCAACAAATCATTCCACAACTAATTCAACCTCAACCATCACTATTAAATACTTCATTTACAAAGATAAACAAACACAACAAGACTAAATAGACTGATCAAACATCATATTCAACAAAACCATAGCATATGTAAGCGCTACTTACAAATCACTGTCGTTACACGCCTTTCAGGAAGTATACATGCGTGCAAATATGTCCAAACCATAGAATTGACATGTCACTACCCAAAAGAAAATCAATGTATGTATGCGCATTTCTAGAAACAAATCTGCATACAGATGTGTATTATTAACACAAACCTTCGTTGCACAACATAACTTTAGACATGCCCACATATTAACATACATATAATAATCACACATCAAAACATTATCATCATAGATCAAATAAACCCATAAGAAAATTATTTAACACATATTCATTTCATATATATTGGATCTCATCCATCATGATATTCTAAGGTGCACACTTATTTCAAATCAAACACTTATCAATAACCCATCACATGAACACAAAACACTTTGATCTTCATCACCTTATATAGCTTAAGCCTTATCTAATAACCCAGTTCAAATCCTTAGTAATGTCGATGGTATTATTGGACAAGACCAAATATTTGTTGCTCCACTCATTACTATGGGGAAATACCATGGTAAATATCCTTGGTATTTACGATACCATGGTGCAGAAATTACACACACCATTTCTTCTCCACACCCTCATATGTACACATATTTTCATCATAGAACGCTCATGTACTTCTCAAAACATCACCTTCATCATTATTTTGTCTCTCAACTACTATGCCTTTGTCCAAATTCTCTGTCACATTTGTACTCATCCTGCTACTATTATGTTGACATCTTTTATCAAGTAGGTTGCCATCAAGGACAAGTCAAATGCATCCTACTACATGTAGGTTTCCATCAAGGAAAACACATTAGCCATAATCGAAACAAGATGTATTTGTTTTAAATTTATTTCTTTCATGCAAATCAACAATCCTTTAGTATTGAGGTGTTTAAATAAAAATGAAATTCATCGTGAAATCCACTACCAAATCCATGATATTATAAGTCACTATCACCAATTCTTCCAAATTCTAACTATGCTAGAATCCCATTTTTTCAAAGTTCTTACACTTAAAAATTAGCATAGCCCTCCATTTGAAAAGTTCTGAAGTGCTTAAGAAAACACACTAGTACCGATTCTCTATATAAGATAGATTCCAAATGAAATATTCAAGCCCAAGATTTGGATACTGAGTCAGTGAATGAGTTTTAATGTGACCCATAATCACCTCTTTTATTGTAAATCAGGCTTCCTGCGTGTCATTTCTAGCATCACTCAAAGCCTTATATTGCTTATGAATTTGGGCCTTGTTTTATTTTATTGGAAACTTGAACAAACTTATCTCTATTTCCTGAATCATCCTCCTTGTAACCTCCAACTCTGGAGTGGAATTAAGTCAAGCCACACCTTTTCAAACAAAAAAATTATATGTTTTCTTGATGAGTAGTTGTAAACAAGCTCTGTAAATACTCTAAAGGACAATGTTGTTGCGAATTGAGATTTAAGTCTGAAATTGGGGCTCATTCATCCATGTGTATTGGATTCTGAATTAAGTGTGGACACTCGAGAATGAGACTCCATCGAACATTCTTTGAGCAAGAGCAACAACTAAATTAAGTATTTCATTTGATGGTGATTGATAATGAGTATTGGATAGCCAATCCAAATCTATCAATTTCAATGTTACTGTCAAATGTAACTATGCTCACGAAGCATGGTTGGTAGACTCAAACGATAAATAACATTGCTCTTAATGAAATGGTTCCTTACGCGACTTCCCTTAGGTATTTGGTCCCATCGACTATGTTAAAATATATTCATTATAATATTTGACATGACTATGTTGGTTGATTTTCAATACCAATAGTGAACATACTTTATTATGGCACACAACTCAATACAACAAAAAAAAATATATCAACACTACACTTAGCGATGTAGTCAAACATTACAAATATACTCCTCATTCTTAAGATGGACAAGTTCACATCCATAATGAATTCATTTGTGTCTGTAGAGAACCAACACACAAATAAGGTATACAAAGCGTCAAGATATCAAAGATGTCACTGGAATCGAACAAAAAATAATTATACCTGTAATAGTCAATATGCAACACGAAAAAATAATAATAATTATTATTATTTTAACATAATTAGAGCTTGCAAAGCTAAAAATTCAATAATATTCCATCCCATCTCTCTGGAGCAAGTGGGAGTGATATGATTCTGTAAGCTGTTGAATATTTTTCGATATATAACACCAAATCTGATTATCTGGTGCACATTAATGACCTTCCTTCCAACATATGAAGCTATCAATGCCTGCCAATACTTTAATATGAACATTTATAAGACCTGACAATTGTATTTTGTTCCATGACCATGACAACATCCAAATCCTCCTTATGTGCATCCTCCATTGAATTATGAGATTTTCCAAGATAGAGAAACCAACATTCTCATGTTTGCAATAGAATGCGTCAAAAGGAATTTGCAAGGGATGCATCAATTCCAATCATATCAAATTCAATCTCCTTATCACTAAAGTTGGTAGTTTCAACTACAATTTTTTTTTAGAAATTATTCAAGCATAAACTAATATCAACTCCATCCAGTAGGTCGGACTATACATATGTCCAGGAGTATTATACACCCTTTGTATGAGAAGAAGCATCGACTGCAAAAATGGCTTTGGTTCTCTATAGTTCTAAGTGCAGGGGAAATTCTCCCTTAGGGACATATGACATGTCCAGTGCTTCAACTTTCTTGGAGATTATTGTTGATGATACAAGAATAATTTCAAGGCCTTCATTTGCATATATATTCCAACAACATGTGGTATGAAATTATTCGTTTGGTTTTCCAAATTATGCATTCTTCCATCTACCTATCGATGAGATGTTTTTTTGTGTTAAGGAAAAATCCCCTAAATCATACACATGGTTAACTTTATCCAACATTATACAACATTCTTGTTATGCACCATTACATAGTGGTCCATATGAAGCATGAAAATTTTTATTGAACATAATGCAACAATGCAATGCTATATGCCACCTAACTCAATTCCACAATGTAACTCCATAATACTATCCTATGCAGTGCCATATTTTTTAGAGCCGAAACATTATAATATATTGACAACATTGAATTACAAGCAGTTTTTGTTTCACGTCGGGTTCACCACACTGCTGCGACTAACACACAAATGACCAAACATGCAATATATAACACTTCTTTCATATCAATACTATATTGTACACATTAAATTATCTAGAAATAATACAATTATTTAGAAAATACTACTAATATAAACTTGTGTGATGGTGTTCTCCACCAAATTGACATTGGATTTTGTAGACCCACATGATTGGTGGAAGGATCATTGTTCCAAGACTATATCCATTTGACATGTAATGCCACATCATATACTCCATATTTTGCTAATGCAATGTATAATCAACAATTTACTCCATCCTAGCTCATATAATAATGGCTGGTCAAATTCTCCTTTACAAGAGTTTAAATGAATCCATTGACTAAGATAATCAAAGAATGTTCTTTCCACAAATGATCTATGAAATCCAAGACCAAGCATGCTTCATAAAAAAATGATTTGTAATATAATGTAAAGATATATGCCCAATCTCCATGGTGTCCCCCCCGATATCCACATCTAGAACATGGTGGTTGAAATATCAAGCTTTTGATTTATAGCGATTTCACCATCGTAAATCAAATTCATTCAATTCATGGAATTTATTCACAACATTCAATAGATAGAACACCATGTAATATCAAGGCTAAAATATATTAATTCCTATCACAATATATAAAGACTGACCCATATGATCAATATATTAACCAAATTGTCATTTCATGAATCTTGTTGGAGTAATCTTGTTCTAGCATACAATAGTTTAATTATAGAATACTTAGCACACATATCTAGAAATTGTCATGCAACATCCTGCACCTTCTAGTGCTCATTCATCTCATAATGCAGTTTTGATAACTAATTTGGTTGACTTCTGATGTTTAAATTGTAACAACATTTATTGTCTTATCACGCAAATGTAACACCCATCTCATCTAGTCCTTTTTCCGTTCTATCCATAACATATCTTTCTACTGTATTAATGAATTATAAATCATTCAATTTTCTATGTTAATGTATATTATTCTCATGTTTTATTTCCACCTCATATCCATGTATTCTATCATTTCTTTACCCATTTTTCATTTTAGATTTTGGAAATAGCATTGAGAGTTCCATCAAAGTCTCTCAATTCATTTGTTGAAATTCTTGTTAATGCCACTATAGCTACTCAGTATGCTACAAATTGTTCATGTTGTTGCTAAATTCCATCAACACTTCCTGTGCGACATCCCTAAATTTACTTTCCAATTTCTACATCTTTTGACCATGTTTGAATTCCTTTTACAACGATTTTTTTTGTGTAATACTACAATATGACTTCTAGATTCTTGATGGGTGCATTTGTATTGATACATTGTTTTGTTGTGCACCAATGTTGTTCATGTAGTTCTTTCATACTCAACGTACTTTTTATAGAAATGTATTATGTAGGTACCTTCATAATATTCCCAACGATATGCAAACGTTGTCAATATTTCACTATTCTTAACACTTTTCTAAGTTAAAGGGAATCTAACATTTTCACATTTTGAGAATTTTTTATATTCTCTTCAGAAACATTGTGAATATTGCGAAGGTGGAAATTATCAGATCCCTACTAGAAGCCTTGATATTCAAATAGATGGTCCTCCAGCTTGCAACCTTCTATTTTTTTTTCTTTTTAAAATTAATCTTACTGACTTGTAAATAAACTCTTGTTGTAATGAGATCCATGTCAATAGTACCAGTAGCACATATACTCTTATTTAGGTGTTACCATGCAGATATACTGTTGTCTGAAATGTTGCTCCTCTTGTGGATTTCAATATGACCATGGATAATATCCTCTACACCCTTATTAGATGCCTTAAGATGTATGTGTTATCTGGCATAGTTTAAATATATGAAATTAGGATTGACACATCCAATACAACAAGTTTCCTTTGTCATATTTCATGAGTAGTATTAGCCATATTATATCTTTTATTTCTTTCAAAACAATCTTGGGGATGCTCTACCCCTGAAATGTTGTGTCTCTTGTAACACTGGCTTAATTTTTATTTTTCTCTCTTGAGTACCTCCCTTGAGGTAAGGTTGACTACATTTTGTCATTGAATTTTCATGCTGCTAATTTTTCTTTCTATTTCGTACTTTAGTAGGCTTCCTTCTATTGTCTGTATTTCTTTTAAATTTAGAGTTTGGTTTGATTTGATTGGCTTTCATCATTTGTATAGAGTTCTTTGATGTGTTTGGAAGTTTGCAGTCTTTGTCTTTTGGTCTAAGGTTGCTACATAAATAATACCTTATTTGAAAAATATATGGCAGTAATTGTGTGTCTTATTGTGCTCTTCGGTGAAGAATAATTCATTTAAAAACTTTATGTCCAAATTCATTTCACAAATAGAAATATCCATAGACATTATTGTTGTACCTAGTGTATGGTTGGATTCTATGTTTGCACAATTGAGGGAGCCTTCTTGTTTGTTACATCTATTGTTGATAGCTCTTGACTTTCTTTTTCTTATAATCTATTGCTACATGTCTATGTCCATGGAAATAAAATATTGATATCTTTACTAGGAGAAAATAATCTCTCATGAGATCCTCCAAATTTGCTCAACTTATCCTTAGGAGGAAATGACCTTTTTGCAAAAATCATTTTCTTTTACTTAGTATTTTAATTTTAATTTTGATGTTTCCCTTTGTTTTTAATCATGGTGCTACTGGCTTATTTTAGATTTAACTTTGAAGTTGTTCTATGTTAATTTATGACTTCCTTTGACTTATTGTTCTTCTCTTCCTATTTCTTCTTGGAAACCTTCTCATCTTTTAACTCTTTAAGTAATATTCTCTTTTCATCTAATCCATTTTTTTCTAAGACAACTTTAGCTTCTAACCTATTACCATGTACCTCTTTCTCCTTCAGTTTAATTTTCATAACCTATCCTAATCTCCTTGCTTCTTCAAGATGTGCCTTCAAGCCAACAATTTCTTCCTTATGCCCATGTTCTCTCTCATCATATACTTACACCAGTTTCTTCAATTCTTTGTTTTCATTCTTCAATCTTTCTATTTCAGTCTAGGCTATGTGAATCTTATCATGTTCTACTTTTGTCTTTTCTTCATGGAAATAAGGTCCATTCACACTAGCAGAGACCTCATTTGACTGAACCATTTCATTTTGACAGTAATTTTTCTTCTTCCTCCTTCCATCACAGCTATTAGTGTCTTCTTCATGCAAGAGCTACAATCTATCCCAGATTTCTTTTCTATAATTTAAGTCTATTATTTTATCGAGATAATTATTATGAATATTATTATACTTACACATTTTTCCTTAGCATTCCATTGTTGTTCTTGCATATAGGGAGAGTCTCTGGAGTAACCATCACTTATAAGGTTCCATACACCAGGTCCATAAGCTATCAATTATGTTTTAACCTTATCTCTCCATTAATGAATGTTTGTTTCACTCAACGTAGCTACACTTTGATAGCCTATGACATGACCAAACCTATCTTCAAGCTGTTAGGATTACATAGAAGGAACTAACTTTGATGCGAATTGATGAAAACTTAACTCTATTGGGCAGGGATAAATCAGTTTTCTCCATTCATGGACATTAAAATTATTTTCTTTAATCCCCTTAAATGAAGCATTAAATGAGTAACCTAACAAACAATGACCATCAAATTGAATATGTGAGCAACAAGTAATAAGAAAACCAAAACATGACATCAACAAATAATAACAAGACATATTGACATGAGATAAAAGTGGGAACACATAAACCGGGAAACCACAATTTTTTTATTGTCGTGATGCAAATGAAATCTCCTACTCCATTATTACATCTGATTTTTTGTAGGCTCCAACTTTGTTGGGTGTGTGTTATATTCTTTCCATGACTAGCCCTAGGCACGAAGCGAGCGAGTGGATAGTGCCCCCTTTGTTGCGCCAATCATAGTAGGGATCAAACGGGAAGTGGAAAAAAAATTGTCATGGGGTTTGTAGGGGGGAGACAAACCCCCTACATAGGGTCTAGGGTAGCACTCCAGGAAATTTTTTTTGGACCCTATATTAAGTGGTTGAACCTACCTACGGTTTTGTGCATGGATTTTTCACATGGTTTTAGCCATGATGGTTTTCTACCCATAGTATTTTGTATATTTAGTCAAGGGAACTACAATTATGTTCTAATGTTAATGGATTGGGTTTTATGGATGCTTCGAGATGTATATATATATATAT
>APFE031187093.1:2058-12213 GCA_000404065.3 Pinus taeda
ACCTTCTCCCCTATTGCCAAAGTGAACTCTATCCACCTTGTTCTTTCCCTTGCTGCCTCTTTCAAATGGGAAGTCCATCAGATGGATGTTAAATCCGCCTTCTTGCATGCAGACTTGCATGAAGAAATCTACATGGAACAACCTATTGGCTTTATCCAGACAGACTCTAGTCTTGTATGTCGGCTTAAGAAATCCCTTTATGATCTCAAGTAAGCTCCTCAGGCTTGGTATGCCAAAATGGATAGCTTTCTTTTAGAACCTGGCTTTTCTAGGTGTCATTCTGATAATACTGTCTACACCAAGAAAGTGGGGAAGTCTCTTATCATTCTTGTTCGTTATGTTGATGATCTTATCCTCACTGGTAGTGATCCCAACCTTATCAACCATGTGAAGTCTAGCCTTAAAAATAATTTTGAAATGACAAACTTAGGACACTTGCATTATTTTCTCGGTCTTCAAGTCTTGCAATCCAAGGAAGTTATTTCCCTTTCCCAAACCAAGTATGCCTGTGATCTTCTACGCCATTTTCACATGGAAGACTGTAAGCCAGCCCCTTCTCCCTTTTAGTCTAGAGTCAAACTTTCAGTCACTTGTACTTCCCCTGAAGTTGATGCTACCTTATACCATCAACTTGTAGGAAAACTTTTGTATCTAACCCATACACGTCCTAACCTTTCCTTTATTGTTGGCCTTGTTGCTCGGTTTATGCAAAACCCACGTGAAAGTCATTGGAAAGCAGTTAAAAGAATACTTCGTTATGTTCAAGGTACAGTTCAGTTTGGAATTCATTACAGTACCGAAGCATCTCCTCTATTGGTTGGTTTCATTGATTCCGATTGGGTTGGTGACCCTGATGATCGGAAGCCTACTGCTGGTTATGTGTTCACTCTTGGTTCAGGACCTATTACATGGGCTTGTAAGAAACAGGCTACCATTTCTCTTTCGTCAGTAGAAGCAGAGTATCATGGTGCCGTGGAAGCTAGTAAGGAAGCCTTGTGGCTTCGTCAGATCCTATCAGATTTTGGCTTTGAGCAGCAGCATCCGACTACACTTTGGTGTGATAATCAAAGTGCCATTCAGCTTTGCAAAGATCCAGTTCAGCATCAGCGCAGCAAACACATTGAACTTCACATGCACTTCATCAGAGAGCTCATTCATGACCATGTTCTTGAAGTGCAATATTGTTCAACAGATGATCAGGTTGCAGACATCTTCACAAAGGCTCTCACAGAGGCGAAGTTCACTAAACTTCGATATATGCTTGGAGTTCAGGAAGTTGTCACTAAGGGGGGATAGGCTCTAGTGCCTCCTTCCTTCTCCTATTGTGTCATATTTGTAAATCCTCAATCCTATCCCAAGTTGTTCAAGGGGGGATGTATAGGATATTCCGACCACATAGATAGTTAAGTTAACTTGGTCTAGTATAGAGTTAGGTAAACTGTGTTTCTTTACCGTTGTACATTTTATAACTTACAATCCGACGGTCACGAAATGTAGTGATCCGACGGTTCATTCTCTCCTCGGTATTACCGACACTTGATCCGTGGCTTGACACCCGATTGGTCCATGAATTCTATTTAAAGCGCATGGAGGGTCAGTTGTAGGTTCACTGTGCATGAGAGAAGCTTATGTAAATTTTCATTCTTTTATTAATAAATTGCCTGTAATAGCCACGTTGGCACAGGCCGTGGACTGTTTCCCTCTCTGAGGGTTTTAACCACGTCAAAATACTGGTGTATTGATCTGTGATCTGTTTGTGAGCGGTGTCCTTTTGGTGTTCTGTCTGAGGAACTTACCCTGTAAATTCCTACATGGTATCAGATCTAGTCCAGCATCAGCGCAGCAAACACATTGAACTACACATGCACTTCATTAGAAAACTCATTCATGACCATGTTCTTGAAGTGCAATATTGTTCAACAGATGATCAGGTTGCAGACATGTTCACAAAGGCTCTCACAGAGGCGAAGTTCACTAAAATTCGATATATGCTTGGAGTTCAGGAAGTTGTCACTAAGGGGAGATAGGCTCTAGTGCCTCCTTCCTTTTCCTATTGTGTCATATTTGTAAATCCTTCAATCCTATCCCAAGTTGTTCTTAAGGGGGGATGTTAGGATATTCTGACACATAGGAAATAGTTAAGTTCAACTTGGTCTAGTATAGAGTTAGGTAAAGTGTGTTTCTTTACCGTTGTACATTTTGTAACTTACAATCCGACGGTCACGATATGTAGTGATCCGACGGCTCATTCTCTCCTCGGTATTACCGACACTTGATCTGTGGCTTGACACCCGATTGGTCCATGATCTCTATTTAAAGAGCATGGAGGGTCATTTGTAGGTTAACCGTTCATGAGAGAAGCTTATGTAAAATTTCATTCTTTTATTAATAAATTGACTGAAGTGGCCACGTTGGCTTAGGTCATGGACTGTTTCCCTCTTTGAGGGTTTTAACCACGTCAAAAATACTGGTGTACTGATCTGTGATCTATTTGTGAGTGGTGTCCTTTGGTGTTCTATCTGAGGAACTTACCCTGTAAATTCCTACAGGGCCTATAATACCACATGGAAGACCACCACTGGATTCACACCCTATGAGATGGTCTATGGGAAAAAGGCCTTGCTATCGATTGAATTTCAGTATAACACATTAAGGATGGCAGCCCAACTAGTTCTAGATCTCAACAGTGCATAAAAAGAGAGATTGTTCTAGTTGAATGGTTTGGATGAGTTCAGAATGCAGGCTCTCCTACATACAGAGGTAATTCAACTGCAGAGGAAGATCCAAAATGATAAGAAAATCAAGGAAAAGTAATTCCAAGAAGGTGATTGGGCTTTGTTATATGATTCTAGGTATAAATACCTCAAGGCCAAGTTAAGGACAAGATGGTGAGGACCTTATGTTGTAGAAGGATGCCATGATAATGGTTCAGTGCATATTAGAACCATAGATGAAGAGGCCATCCCTTTACTTGTTATTGGACACCGATTGAAAATCTACAAGAGACCTTTGTCAAGGCAAGAGTTCATTGATGATATCAATAAAATAGTGATGATATTGGAGAAAGTTTCAACTCCCGCCTCACCAAATCACTAAAAAAAAAAGAAGAAAAAAAAAGAAAAAAAAAAGGAAAAAAAGAAAAAAAAGAAAAATAAAAAAGAAAAAAGAAAGAAAAAAAGGGCTTAAGTGAAAACCTCCATGAGGCACCTGAGTCCCACTATCAGGTTGAAAACCTCTTGGGGTGGCCCAATCGTGTCAATAAAAAAAAAAAAAAGAGAAGAAAAAGAAAAATGAGAATAAAAAAATCCCTAGGTGAAAACCTCTCCTAAGGTGCCTAGGGCAAACAACTAGGATGAAAAATCTTGTTTAAAAAAAGAAAAAAAGAAAAAAAGAAAAAAGAAAGGAAAATATTGAAAATTTCTATTTTTGCAGGTCAGTAAGAAGGACGATCAGGAAGCAAAGGAGGATCACCAAGAGACTTATTTCACTCACATTTTATTTTTTCACTCATTTTCATTCATCACTCTATCATTTCTCTCATTTTTTTCCACTCCTTTCCTTTAGTTTATAAGGGGACTGTGTTTTCTACAGGATCCCTTGTAAACCTACATGATCCCCTGAAAACCTACAGGATGATCTTGTAGGAATCACAGTGTCCCATAAATCCTACAGGAAGCGACTCGAAAGAAAAAAATGACATGCTATGCCAAGGAAATAGCACCCCCTTCATTATCATTCCATCACCATGCGTTACTCACCATCATTCCATCACCATACCTTACTCACCATCATTCCATCACCCCTGCATTAACCTTTAAAACAAAATCAGTTTCAATTTTTTTTTTTTTTGGACAGTCTTCGAAAAGAAGGGAAACATGGAGGAATAGAGAGCATCAACTGAGTATTCCTCGTTCTCCACACTCCTAGTCTTTCTCTCCATCCATGTCACCATCTTCACAACCCCAAGAAAGTGTATGATTAAGAGTTCCGAGGGAGATGCAACTACAGGACATCCTGTAGGAAATCCTATAGCATCCTATCCCACAAAATACAAATCATAGTAACAGCAAGCCTCCATCATGATGATCCAAGGGCAGAAGGAGCACCAAAGCAGCAATAGCACTACCATCTTCAACAACAGGTACCTGCATAAACAAAAGGATCATAAAAAGGCAACAAGAAGGGAAGAAGAATGGCATACATCTAATACACACAACAAGCACCTCCAATCTTCAACAACTGCAACAAGGTATTGGCACCATAGGTAAGTATCCCGCTCACTCTCTTATATGCATCATGTAGTAAAAAAAACGTAAAGGTTACGAGGAAGTTGGTTTATAAGCAAAAAGGTGGCCAGTTATCTTGGCCACCTTCGCTTAGTCAACAAAGACAAAACAGGATGTTCTCTCACACGTGGTAGCAGTCAACTCAAAAACAGAGAAGGAAAAGGACAAAAGCAGTTAAAGCTATGGATGCATAAGGTGGGAGATGATTACAAGGAGCAGGGAGTGATGAGGTAGTAGTGGGGACCAACGATCCAAAAATGAAAACATACCTCTGCTACCAACACACCACCTCACCCCGAATGACCATAAGAGGAAATAATCATTGTCCCCATGCATTCATGCATTCAGTTCCTCGAAGCTCGCCCTCATACCCAGGAAACCTACCAAAAGAAAAACTCCATAATTTTACTGCACAAGAATTCCTACAAGATTGTATAGGAATTACTACAGGATCGTGCACAAGAATACCTATAGGATACACAGAGACAGTTTACAGGATAGACTAAGAGGAGTTTTAGAGGGGAAATATCAGGGGTTGACGACAAAAAACATTATGAAGAGGTAGGCTCTATAATTACATTCCCTTTTCCAAGTAAATTGATAAAAAAATCCTCTAGTTTGAATTAAATTTGGTAGTTGTGCAAGAGAATTGTCAACACAGTCACCTCAATTTCTTACTTTTGCATTATATCAACCATCTCATCTCCTCAAAACCTCACCAACCAAGATGATAGGAGGGTTTAATAAGAGGGATCCCACAAACATTGTGAGAATCCAACAACACCCTCAAGTACTAGAAATCTTCACCAGGCATAATTGGATGGGGTTTTTCGAAAAATTCAGAGGGTATGATGATGATGTGGCATGAGATTTTTCTCTCTCCCTCATTCCACTCACTAGAATCCATGCCATTGTTGTGGTAAAGGGCCTCTCCATAGAACTCACTCCTGAGCTCATCAGCAGAGTTACCACACTTCCTCTAGGAATACCATGGAGGAAGGAAGACAAAGGAGATAGCTAGGTTGCCAAAATGAAATTCTTTTTAGAAGGTTAGGAACCCACTGAGGACAAAAATGGAGTAAGGAGAGTAAGTCTGCCATATCCCTGGAATGAGGTAAGCTACCAACTAATAAAATACATTTCATGTGAGGGTAGGTATAGTGTGGTCTATGGCTATCATTTTAGGCTTCTTGAAGAATTGAGATTTGGAGCAGAAACACCCCCTCACCACAGGCCTAACATACCATACTTCCTACTGTAATCACTAATAGACTCAAGCATCAAAGTGCAAGAGGGAAATTCCCAACAATTAGCTCACCGTGGGTTAATTAGGATCCTTATAGAAGACGCCCTCCAAAACCTCAGAATCCCTATAACATGGTCAATTTTCAATGACATGCAGGCAGAGGAAGACATCAAAGCTCTCACATATGATGTTAGTCCTACTGATAGTGAATAGGAAGAGGAAGAGACTGAAGCATAGGAAGAAGAAGTAGAGTAGGAAGAGGAAGAAACATAAGGAGATGAAGATGAGATGGTTGAAGAAGGAGATGAAACAGAAGAAAATGAAGAAGATGAAGAATAAGAGGAGAAAGAGAAGGAGGATGATGAAGAAACAGAGGAGGAGGTTAAGGAGGAAACTGATAAAGATGTTGAGGATCTACAAGAGGAAAACAAAAGGAAGGACATAGGTGAAGAAATCAACGGAAAAGAGGTAAAAAAAAAACAAGGAGTCACCTAGAGTGTCTCCATAACCCACTGGGAGGAAGGCAGTAGCTTCCCTCACTGCTCGTAGCACCCCCATCAAGAAAAGAGGCAAAACACAACGCTCGACCCCATTATATTTCAAGACAAGGAAAAGCACAAGAATAAGATAGGGGAAACCCCAAACATCAACCAAAATTCCTATTGTGGTTGAAGACTCCCCTAAAAAAAAGGAGAAAATTCCTTCCCTTAAGTCTCCTATCACCTATGTGAGAAGGCCTATGACTAGATCAACCTCCTCCAAGGGAAAATCATTCCTATAGGATACACATCAAAATCTACAGGAAGTAGAAGCAGTCCTATAGGATACTCTGCTGAATCTATAGGAGGCACAAAAATTGGAAAGGGAGGTAGGAAAGTAGCAAGAAACTAAAGAAGGGGACCTAGAGATAAAAGAACGCAACCCCCAACCTAACCTGGACTCCTACTACAAGTTTATTGAAGGAGGTAGTGTCATACCTAAAAAATTTTCTATTCCATTGTTCTTCAAGCTTGAGAAGGAGAGGGCCAGAACTCACCAATGGATGAAAATATCCAAATCAAAGGGGGTGGAAGACATTGGGCACATGGAGGAGAAGCTCAAAGAAATGGGTAGAGAGCTAAGTATCTTGAGAGACAGAGAGGTCGTAATGAAAAATTAACTAGAGACAGAAAATGCATGGTTGAGAGGACAATTGCAGGAAAGAGAGAATCAATTGGCATGTATTGCCAGTCTCTCTTTGGAAGCAATCCAGTGTAGGATGCCAACTAAATATTATGCCCTATACCTCAAGGAACAGTGGCTGTAGTTCCAGATCAAGACCTTAGCACAGAGAGGAACCATGCCATTTTAGGACTACAAGCAGTTCATTGATATTTGTGATCATAGCACACTAGAAGATAGGGCGAAGATGGCTGAGTTTTATTTGCACAACATGGCCCTAACAGACATGAATGTATGGGACCCTAATGCCAAGCTAGAAGATTTACAGTTGATGGCTTTGGCATCATGGATGAACCATGATGATTCAAGGGCTACAGAGATGAAGAAGATATTGGTAAGAGAGAAAACTGAACCTCTTATGATCAGATTTGAACAATCAGATCCGATGGCCCTCATCACTACCCATAATTTGATTGCAAATGATCCTCAACTTGCACCTAGATATCTTGCTGCTCAAGAGCAAGCAATTTCACATTTTGAGGACATGCTCAGGCTATTAGGGGATGATAGCATACATGCTTTCTTAAGGAGATGGAACACATTTCCATACAACTTAAAGATAAAAGAGTACCACTCCCCATAAAGATTGAGAGAAACCATAAATGGGACACCCATGTGCAAGGGATCTATGCAAATAGAGCTATGAAGGATACATATATTGATTGAGTTTCTCATAGGATAAGCAACACTTTCAGTAGGGAGTGATGATGAACCTCATCATTGGGTAATTATATGGGCCTTAATTCACTTCCTAGCTTAGTCAAACCAACTTTTCTCATAACTTATTACATGTTTTTGATTATATTTTGTTTATGATATGAGTTAGAGTTGGATATTATGCCTAGTGGACTAATATGCATTGAATGAATGATTGAAGGAGAATATCAAGGAATTTTTGCAAATGCTAAGGTTAAAACTCGAATGGGACAAGGGAGAGGGATTGTAGGAGGTAAATCCTCCTCATTTACCTATCCCCCATTCGAATATTCCTCCATCCATCACACCAGCTTGGAGTGCAAGTAGCCAAGCCATGAGGATTAGAAGACAGCTGAGAAAGTGAGAGACAAAGAGCTAGTTTATCTCGAGTTCAGGAGTTGAGCCTCCCTAATTCTAAGAAAGTCATTGGGGACTTTAGTTGTATAAGTAAAGAGGCCTAGAGCCTCATTAGGATTCAGATTTTTGTTGTAAAACTCTAAGCTAATTTCGAGCTCCAGACTTGTGAAAGTTTTATTGATGTAATTTGCTATTTTGGTAATAAAAATGAGTTTTGTTTTGAGCCAACACTGAGTTAATTCAGAGGGCTAAAGCTCTTGGGTTAGGGCTCAACCCTAGTAACCAAGGCTCCTGTTTCTTGTACATGTATGTTTAGTGTAGTTTCATAGCTTCATTGTTTCTTTTAGATGCATTTCCATTACAAGTAGTGTAGATTAGATTGGTTTTTTATTAGTTTGCTTCCATTTGTGTCTTACTTCAGTAGCTGATTAGTAGGGATAAAAGGAGAACCATAAGGTTGTTAGCAGGTGTCTTGGCCTCACTTACTCCCTTTGGGATCATGAATTGAGGAAAGGACCCTTAAGCAGCCCCCAAAACACAAATTTCTATTTCTTTTATGAGCTTTGGAGTTTGCTGTCTTTAAATTAGTATTTGGTTAGTTTTGCAAGGTAGGATTCCATTGCCATCCTTTTCATCTATATTTTTTTAGTAGATCTCATCCATGCTTTCATTCCTTTCAACAACTTTCCTCATGCATAATGTAGGTAGTTAGTTCATTAATTTTGCTTTTCTAGTTTATGAGAATGTTTCTTATTTACATATATTTTTGGAAGATATGCATGTTTTATGCAGAGTAGGTACTTCAGGAGGAGACTAAGACTTCATAGCCAGCAACCACTTTCCACTACATCCACCTTAGCCATCCCTTGTTTTCACTATCACCTTCACTAGTTTTCAT
Organism: Pinus taeda; assembly: GCA_000404065.3. Lineage (NCBI taxonomy): Eukaryota > Viridiplantae > Streptophyta > Pinopsida > Pinales > Pinaceae > Pinus > Pinus taeda. The sequence continues at coordinate 10,763 of APFE031187093.1, forward strand.
CCTTTTTCATAGAAATTCTTTCAAGCACATTGAGCAAATCCAACCATATACTATCTTTGATGTTGACTTCTGAGTGATCCTAGACCTTCTCCCACTCCATTCGACCCATAAAATACCTTTCCTAGGCCTTCTATCACCTCCAACAATTGACATTTTGCTCTTGGATGTATCCTGTAGGTTTCTAGTACATCCTATAGGTTTTCCTGAAATGGCCTGTTTTGAGGCCGAATTGAGGGAAAACCTCTATGAAGTCACCAAAAGCCTCCGAAGGGTCTCCCACACCATCCAACCATCTCATAACCCTTCCAACCATCCTCAAACATCCTTAATTCACCTACCACATCAACAAAAGAAATTAGTTTGCATACTTGATTTTGCATAAAAACACAAAAAGGAAAAAACAGATTTAGTTAAGTCTCTTTACTTCCACATTAGTGATGTTTGATGCTTCTTACTTCTATAACTTAGATAGTAGCATTTGGTTCATGTTGATTTAGCATTCCTGCAAACCATAGTTTCTTAGCAGTTAATTAGGAAATGGTGTGATTTAGTATTAGATTTCGGTATTCTCTGTTATTGCAGTAGAGTATCTCTCTCTTCGAGTAGATTTACCTTTCTTCCATCAAGAAATCAAACTTCGTCTGAATCCATAGAAGTCTGGCTTGAAAACCCCAGTGGTATCTCCCACAGTGACAATAGGCGGAACCATCACCTTTACTTGTGTATACATCACTGTCACCTCCAATTTTGTATGAACCTCGGGTTGATAAAGTAAATATGGTAGCCCAGGAGTTGCAGCATCCTTGCTACAATACTGGCGCTCATCAACAAGATGACTGTCCAGAATAGGTGCCCAATCCCAGAGATTGATGACCTTATGGACCAGCACAAGGCGGCCAAATATTTCAGCAAGATTGACTTGAAGTTAGGTTATCACCAAGTGTCTATCAAACCCTCCAATATGTGGAAGAATGCCTTCAAATCCATCGAGGGCCATTTCGAATGGTTGGTCATGCCATTCAAATTGATGAATGCCCATGCAACCTTCATGAAACTGATGGACGACATCTTGTGACCCTTCACCAATGAATTCGTGGTGGTGTATTTAGATGACATCTTGATCTTCATCTAGAGTTGGGAAGAGCACCTCCACCATATTCAACAGGTCCTTCAAACCCTGTGCCAACACAAGTTGTGTGATAACTTGGAGAAAGGCACCTTTGGCCTAACCTAGGTTCAATATCTGGGGTACATCTTTGATGAGAAGGGTGTACATGTGGACCCATCCAAGTGTAGAGCCTCTAATCTACACCTACTTATCTACCATTTTCCTCAATCATTCCTTATCTTTCCTTATCTTTTGCCTCATTTTCACCATAAAACCACCCAGATCATTACATTAGGTGTTATTAAGCATGATTAAGTAAGTTTTGCTAATGAATGACTATTTG